>RJWM01004746.1:0-98227 GCA_004363535.1 Dasyprocta punctata
TAACAGTAGGCTCTGTCTTCAAGTGTCTTTAAGACATTCGTGAAACAGAGCAAACAAAACAGATGTAACAAAGACGAAAGCCTGTCCAGAAGCATGTCGGGATGGGTGTTTTCAACCTGATCTCATCTTTTTTGACAGAAATAACAGCAGGCTGGGCAATGGAGTGTTGTACGCCTCTGTGAACCCAGAGTACTTCAGTGCTGCGGATGGTAAGGCTTCTGGCCAAGATCGGGGTGGGCGGGGTTGTTCCCAGGAGCTGTCGGGGCTGTTGTTAATGAGGGAGAAGTCTGCGTTACATTGAGATACCTTTGGTCCGGAATCTGTCTGATAACATTTCCTATGTTTTGGGGGTTTGTTTTGTTTTGTTTTAAATCCAAATGTTTAGCAGTTCAGTGAATTTATCAAAAATTCTGGGACTGTATGGGATGCCCCAAGGAAAAACAGGCTTCAGAAATGAGTGTGGCCAGCACAGTAATCAGTTTATTGAATTGTTTGAAAGCTTACGCCAGAATGAAAGAAGAGTTCTAATTGCAAACATCCAGTCAGAGGATATGCTGCAGCCGACAGACCAGCCCTCTTCACTGGTTTCAGTTTGACGGTCATAGCATCCCAGTCCTCTCTGGCCATTTATGGCTGCTCTGCTTTGTATTATCTCGGAATTCTTCTGTCATTCTCTCCTGGCTGGGGTCATAAGATTCATTCCTTTCTTCACATTCCCTTCAGTAGTAAGTAATGAGGGTCAGTTACTTAAATGGCTGGAAGGTTCGACTTGGAAGCTGGATTGTACTCGGTGTTTATTTCCCTTTTTTCCTCTTGCCTGCCTGCTTCATTCCTAACATTTTCAGGAAGCCAGGCTGGGAGGAGTTGTCATTGGGTCCCTCCATAGAAAGACCCTTAGTGGGCATTTTGTTAGAAGCTGTCACCCTACAAGTGGTTTGGTTTCCTTAAGCCTGTCCACAGATGTGCCAAGGTCACACAGTGAGGCAGTGGCATGTCAGGGCGAGAGTACAGTGCCCAGTCCTTCCTGCCATGTCTGGTTGACCAGATGATGCAGTCATTGCAGAAGGGGTCTGTGAGGTTCCTGGACTGGCAGGGAAGCTGGCCCACAAGAGTGGCCAGAGCCAGTTCAGCAAATGGACAAACAAGTGTGCTGGGGGAAAGAGCCTAGGAAAAGCATTTACTACCTTCTCATTTCAGGAGAAGAGAAAGGAGCTGGGTAGGAGATACAACAGAGTCATGATTATTTCTAGTTGGTTATCCAGATCAAATGAGAAAACATAGGAAAATATTTTGGTAATTTGAAAGCACTGTATGCATGTGCATGGCTTTACTATGGTTTCTTTAATCATTTCTAATTGAATTATGTTTATAGTAAAGCTGATCAAAAACAGCCTCTTGTGAATGGGAATCAGGTGCAGAATAATAAGGACTCGTTCCTGTTTACAGGAAGGTCTCACAAACTGGTCTTGCAGACACATATATATTTAAGAACATTGTGTCTGTACTGCATAGAACATTCTGGAAGAATACACCACATACTTGTAATAGTAATTTTTATGGAGGCTTTTATTTAGGGAAAAACAAAAATGAAAGACAGTGCCAGAAATGGTATAGCACTTGTCTGGCAGGCATAGAGCTCTGGGTTCAGTCTCTCACATTGCCAAACAAAACACAAAAACGGCAAGAAGATGGGTAAGTATTGCTTGTATAAATAATAGCTTTTTTTTTTTTTTTTTTTTTTTTTTTTTTTTTTTGAGACAGAGTCTCGCTATGTTGCCAAAGCTAGCCTGCAGGTCCTGGGCTCAAGTGATTCTCCTGCCTCAGGCTCCTGAATAGCTGTGGTTACAGGCACCTGCTGCCACACTCAGCTCAGCACGGGGAGGGGATCAAGTCAGGTTAAGTGGTCTTCCCAGACAATAGATTTGATAGAGACAGCACAGGCTAGTTCCCATGTCTTGAGAGTGGTCTGACTGTATACAGGATCATCTACTCTGCTTTGAAATAAAGAACCAAAGGTTGATGACGTGTGGTGTTGACTGAAGTGGCCAGGAAGCTTCCAGAGAACATGAATAGAGTCAAATCAGACTCCAGTGTTGACTTGAATTCACAGTCTATGTCCTTTCAGAATGCTTTCATAATGTGTCCCAGTTCTTCTTAGAACAAAACAGAAGCAAACTTACTGCTACCCAGGCCAACAGGTGGGAACATTCACCTCATGTGAACTTAATGTATTGGGCTTTGGAAGAGTACCGCGTTGCCACTTTCCTCAAAGGGCAACAAAATGACATTGCAGTTCAGAGATGCTTAAAACTGCCCTCTCCCAAAGCTAATCTCGTGTCACCGTTCTGCAGAGTATCCTGAAAATCCCCTCCAGGAAAGTGCTGATAACATTGTGCACATCTTGAAGCCATCCCTGGCTGGTGGAGCTTAGGATTGCTGGTAAAATCAGAGCTGTTGGGCTGAATTTAGAGAAAAGGATTGAAGGTATTGGACTTCAGGGACCTCCCCCAGAATGGATGTGATTGGTTTTAACTGCATGTTCTGCAGCACACTGTGTAGTTAATTTTGATTAAGAGCCAGCCTGGATCCTCAGAGATAGATGGATTCAGTGACTCTTTATACTTGCTAAGGGGTATTGTGAGGGGCCGTGTTTCCTGGCTCCTTGCATCTGTACTCTCCTAAGCAAGCTTCAACCTTCTCTTCAGGGACACAAACTGCCTGAGCCCTACAGAGGCAGAGTTCCATCTAGGAAACTCCTAAGCACATAAATACAATCAGATACAAAAATGTGCAGCAGAGAAAGTTCAAGCTTAGTATCAGCCACATGAGACACTCCTCAAGGTACAAGAGACTGGTGATGTCTCCTAGACTGATTTGTGTGAAACGTCTTTTCTTTAAGACGTCGCTTAGAGGTAAGCACTGGAGACAGGAGATTGGAGTGCAGCAGTGTGCCCCTGGCCTGTCCGATCCAGCCACAGGCTCACGGTCAGCTCTGAAAGTGTGCGGCACACGCAGGCGGGCTCCCCACTTCCTGGGCCTCGGATTCCAAGTCAGGACCAGCCGCTGCGTCCTGCCAGGCAGCGTATGCTGATCATGGCCCTCTGCAGGACCGCTTTAGCACGCAGCACAAGGAGGGTATGGTCTGAATTGAAATCTCCTGCAGATCTTGTAGATAAGAAAGATTTTCGTTTTTGCCCTGCCCACTGGAGCTGTGGGTTGAAGCCTCTGTTTGGTTTTTGCCTTCTTTCGTTCTTCCTCTTTCCTTCTCTCTCTTCTTCCATCCTTCTTGTCTAGAATTCCTTATTTTCTCACACCAGATCAAATCTAACCAGAAATAGAAGCTGAAGCAGAAATCACATTCAGGCTCTGTATTTACCATGACTAGCCCCAGGCCTTTACCCTGTGCATCAGAGCCAAGCCTGAGGTCATAGAGTCCAGACCAAGGTCCTGCGGTTGCTACTAGTTCCCCTCAGTGCCAGAGCTTAGTCACGTCTCTATCTCATTAGAGGTCTAGGGGGCTGATTAGCCCAATATATCCAAAATGTTGTCTTTTTTTAATACAGAATAAGTATAAAACTTACTGGCCAAAGATATTTTTATTGGGTCTTTGAAATCTCATGTGTATTTTTTACTTGAAACACATCTCAGTTGAAGTAGCCACATTCAGGTGCTCAGCACCCTGCTTAGGGATGAGCTGTGCCGCTATAGTAGCACAGGCCTCTCTACAAGGTCTGCTCACCAGTGACGTGGGGCGTTACCACCTGTCACACAGGTCTGGTCTCTTCCCAGTCTGAATGAAGGCTCTTCCCCCTCCTGCTATTCTCTTGTTCTGATTTGCACTTTAATCCACTGATAACGATGAGCCAAATCCAACCCTAGAATTCTATTTGACCATCTTATTTGGCTTTTCTGACTCCTATAATCAGTTTGCTTTTAAAAAATTAGTTGATGAGAAAAGTAAGAGGCACCATAGTTTTCTGACCTATCCTGGGTTTATTTTCTTCCTTATTCTTCTTTTTTTTTTATATGCTGCTAGTATCCATAAATTCTCTTGGAATACTTGGAGATTTGAAACATCCTTACTTGACTGATGCAGTCTTACACAAATCTTTAACCTATGGGGACACTTTGGAGCAAGCCCCGACGTTGTCCCCTGATGTGTTTTTCCTCCCCCTTGTGGCATCTTGTATTCTTTAGATGGGAGTTCCCCCAAAAGCTCCATGCTGTTTCTCTTCCCCTATCACAGCCCTGGTGTCTCTTCTCTTCTAGTGTACGTTCCTGATGAGTGGGAGGTAGCTCGAGAGAAGATCACCATGAGCCGGGAGCTGGGGCAGGGCTCCTTTGGGATGGTCTACGAAGGAGTGGCCAAAGGCGTGGTGAAGGACGAACCTGAAACCCGGGTAGCCATCAAGACTGTGAACGAGGCCGCAAGCATGCGTGAAAGGATTGAGTTTCTCAATGAGGCTTCTGTGATGAAAGAGTTCAACTGTCACCACGTGGTAAGAGAAAGACCCCAGATAACCAAGGTCCAACACAGACAAGAGGATCCCCAGAGTTCTGTGGATGTGTCTGTGGCCACGCCTGTGGGGTTCGTATCTTGTCCTCTGCCTTCTGGATAGTTACCCACATTACCTGCAGGCCCAATGGGCAGAGGCCCAGCTATGTTGGCCCCAGCGCCACGAAGACAGCTGTAGATAGTATGGGTGGCTCCCTCCAGCTGAGCCTTTCTCTTTTTGCCTTCTCCCAGGTGCGGTTGCTGGGTGTGGTGTCCCAGGGCCAGCCCACACTGGTCATCATGGAACTGATGACAAGGGGGGATCTCAAGAGCTATCTCAGGTCTCTGAGGCCGGAAATGGAGGTCAGTTTTGGTTTTCACCGACTTTGTTACCCTGCCTGTTCTTTTTCCTGTAGAACTTCCCTGTGGGAAAATACTGTATCTTTAAAGCAATGTGCTTTTTCAGCCTTGAGGGTTTCTTCTTGCTTCCACTTTTGGTTATAAGTCCCTTAGGTAGAGGATTTCTCAAAGACAGGCAGATGGTAATCCTTGTGACAGGGACACATCATTCCTCAGACCCCTGTCCACGTGGGCACTCCTGTGTCTTTGTGACTGCGTTTCCTTCACCAGAGTCTCCTGGCCACACACCAGGCCATGCCAGCGCTGCCCCTTCCCCAAAGCCTTTCCTCTCCAGCCATCACTGTCTCCTCTGCTAACTTCCTGATTCGCGTGACTTACCTAGCACTACCTTCTCTTGCTGTGGTCCTCTGCATGTGTCCCCTGTGTATCCCAGTGCTTTTAGCTCTCCATCCCAGGCCCAGGATGGTACCTCGAGCCATGTTTGTGGGTGCTTGCCCTTGTCTTGGGAAGTTGCTAGGGTGATTTCACACCCCATCCTGTGCACACATCTGCTTACTCACAAGCCCATCACACACATACACACACACACACACACTCACACTCACATGAATGCACATACGCAGATAGTCCTTCCTTTGCATGGTCAGCAATCTGTGCCTTTTTTTTTTTTTTTTGGCAGCACGGGGAATCGAACTCACAACCTTGTGCCTGCCAGACAGGCGCTTAAGCCATTGAGCCAAACTCCCTAGGTTTTTTGAGGCAGGGTCGCACTATGTAGCTCAGGCCAGTCTTGCACTCGCCTTGTAGCCCAAGTCGGCCTCGAACTCACAAGACTCCTCCTACCTCAGCCTCCCTAGTGCTGGGATTAAAGGCATGCGCCACCACGCCCGGAGATCTGTGCCTTTGAGACCAGGAAACAAGATTTCTCAAGCTCTGGATCTGCATTTTAGGCTTGTGCTTTTGAATGATAATCACCTCAGCTGCACAATTTCTGCTTAGTCTAGTAAGAATTTCAAATGCTTAGCCTGCTACAGTCCTATACAGTTTTTCATTATCCACTTTGATGTCTCCCCTTCTGTCATATTAACCCACAAGCCAGCCTTTTCCCGTATGGAGTCCTGACTTAGAAGTCATTACCTTTAAGAGCAAACTGTAGATAAATGCTGAGGAATAAAGCCAGGAATTAGTGCCTTTTGTTGGGCTGCCTCTGGGTCTGAACTCCGCCCTGTTACACTGACTTTGCCACTTGTAGCATAAGCAGTGTGGCTTCCTGCATTCCCTAGAAGCAGTAACTTTTTTTCTACCCCTTTTGTGTTTCTGTTGCCATTCCCTATTTAAGTTTTTGTTTTCCTCTTTTAACCTGCAATTTAATCCTCTCCCAACTGACAGTTTCTTCATATTTGTTCCAAATACCTGTTCATAAATGACCTCATTTATTTATAGTGTGTGACATTTGGGGTTTTGGGAAGGCTGGAAGGCCAAGTGTGGACCGGGGTTCCGAGTCAGGTGGTTACTAACTCTCCTGGGTTCCTGTGTGGTAGAACCACTTTTCCTGGCTCACTTTAATCCACAAGGCACCGTGAAGGAGAAAAGTTTGATCAAACAGGTGACCAAAGGTGTGGCAGAATACTTATTTGCTGCCTCACTGGAGGAGGCACTTGCTCCCTTCATCCCCAGTTCAGGCACAGAATTAAAAATCAGAACTTGGAATCTTAGCGCTGGCTTTGCCCTTGGCCGCCCGTGTCCTCAGGTAGCCACAACAGGTTCCTGGGCCTCTGTTGCCCCGTGTGTAATGGTTTGGACAAGATGATTAGCAAAGTCCTTTTCATATTTAAAATTCATCTATAGATTTGTCATATTTAAATTCTAATTCATGTCATGTATGAAAATACACATGTATATCTTGCAGTTTCTTTATAATCTCCTTGCCTTGCTTCAGTTAAGATTTGCCAAAGTTTCTTGTTGAGTATAAGTGCATGTGTATGCTTGTCTTTGTAGCTCTAACTGAATTAAAGATTTCTGCTCTCTTGAATTGAGTAAGAGAACAGTTGTGTAATGCCATAAATTAATAAAATATCAGCCCCCTCTCTCTACACTTAGGATTACATTCCTTTTGTTGATTTTGTGTTTTACAACTTCCTAGTAAACACCTATGTTTCATACTCCAGTACTTGAGTTGTTTTGAACATAAGCTTTACACTTCACCATCACATTTCCTAGTTTACCGTGCATATTTAAAGCCCTGAATGTGTTAAAAGGAATTTTAGGTTCTAGGGGGAAAATGGGTCTAAACACTCTATGCGAAAGACAGTAGTGATTTTGGCTGCCCCTGCTGACCTGATGTCGTTTCCCCAGGTAACCCCAAATAATGGGTATTGGGTTGTAAGTCCCTGGAGACAATCTTGATAGCCTCTGTGGAATTCAACTGTGTGTGTCATGGGATGTGGAACACCAAGCTAGAAGTGCTGGGAGGTTGTTAGGCTGCTTCTAGATGCTGACTTTCAGCGGAAACTTAGCCCCTCAGTGAGGAGGAGACAGCACCCCCTGAGCCCTGGTCACAGGCCGGTTACCAAGTAGTCCTCCCAGCAGTGATCACTGTGGAGGCTGTCGCAGAGTCCAGGCAGTCTGATCCCAAAGTCCTGGCATGCTCTTCCCGTGCTCTCAAGGTCTGAACTGGGAAGCTGCCCAGTGGGAGCTGTCGGAGTGTTTCGCAGTGTTGCATGAGGAGCTTTGCAGTTAGGAAATCCACAAGTAAGTCTGTGACACGAGTACCCACAAAAGCTAGTCAGCATCTAAACAGTGGGGTCATGTTTTGATTTCGCATTCTTTTTTAGAATTGAGAGTTTTGGGCATATATTTTATGTAAATCTTTTTTCCAGACGGATTTGTTATCATTTAGGCTTAACTCTTTTGCATTCCAAAGCCAGTGTGTTGCCCTCTTCTGCAAAGAGAGGATGTCTGTCCCTGTGTCCAGGCACTGTTCCGTGCTGGTCCCTCCACGGTGAGCTTCAGCTGGACTCAGATACCCAGTGCCCACACAGAAAGCATTAACCCAAGGTGAAGAAGTTACTCCTGGTATCTGTATACCTTAGAAGAAAGCAGCAGGAAAAGGAGAAGATTAAATAATTCCTGATGGCATTACATGGGAAATAAAGGTTCCATTTAGGAAGCACATTTGAGTAACTCCACATTGTCTTTTATAAATGTGCTTGTCTTCCTTTTACTTGTACTTTGAATATGAAAAGAAATGAAAAGAATACAAGAACTAATAGGGATCTGCACAACTGAGAGTCCTTAATATAAAAAATTGGTTTGCTTCATTTTAAATGCCTTTGCCCTATCCAGAATAGAAGATGCTGGTTCCAGGCCATACCTATTAGGTCACCCTGTGTGGTGCAGTCAGAGGCAGGCACATAACTGTACCACCAAGCAGAGGCTGTGGTCTCTGTCATAATACATTCCTTCTGAGCAAGTCCAGGTTTCTTAGCAGAGTGTCCTGTGTTGCTTGGGTTGAATAAAGATGGATTTGCAAACCCTAATGGAACTCAAAGTGAAAAAAGTCCTAAAGTTTCTCATGTGATTTTTTTTTTTTTTTATTCTCCAACAGAATAACCCTGTCCTGGCACCTCCAAGCCTTAGCAAGATGATCCAGATGGCCGGCGAGATTGCAGACGGCATGGCGTACCTCAACGCCAACAAGTTTGTCCACAGAGACCTTGCTGCCCGCAACTGCATGGTGGCTGAAGATTTCACAGTCAAAATTGGAGGTGTGTCCTTTGCTTAAGCAAGAGCTAAACCTCCAGGTGGTTAGGGACCTTAAGAGCATTAACCTATTGCTGAAGAAGTTTTCCAAACATGTCTCTTGCGTGCCAAGACTTAAAATCATGTGATTGTCCCTGGTTGCTAGTCAGTCACAAACTTACCCGGACTGTCTCCAGTCCTCCAAGTGCACAGACACAGTGGTCCACACAGCTAAAACACTTCTGAGCATTGGTTACAGAAATAATTAAGACAGTGTCCTCAAGTGGGTTTGACTTGTGAATAAAAGTCACTATATAATCTTCTGCAGTTTTCGTCGCGTGTAAAGAATACTTCCCCCCCACAGAGGTCCACAGAGTTTCTCTAAGACATGAAGCACCCTAACAGTGAAGCGCATCACAGAGCAGGCTCTGTGACAAGGACAGACATGGCAGTGCCTCGGGAGGAAGATCTCTGCTGAGTGGATTTCATACCCAAGGCTCGTGATCTCAGCTGGCCGACGGACCAGTTAGACCCCCACGTTGCCACCAACCACTGCAACATCAAAAAAAAGGAGCAGGGGGCTAGTCTGAGTTTCTGATCACAGCTTAGAAACTCTTTTCAGCTCTTCAGTTTGTGTTTTTGCTATGGACTTTTAATCTACCTAAGAAAAAACACACACAGTGCCAGGGTTGCTCAGGAAACCACCTGCTTTTACCAGGACTTTTACAGGATAATATTTCAGAGAAATACCAAATACTCACCCTAAGAAACTGCAGAGGAGACATAGCATGCGAAGATAACTATTTCCAGTTGACCTCTTTGTGAAGCTCTTGAATCCTGTGCTCTGGAAGTGTTCTGCCTTTAGCCATACTTTTTTTCCCTTTAGCAGTGATTTTTTTTTTTTTAATGAAATGCTTTGGCCCCTTAGTGAGCTGTGAGTACCCCACCCCAAGAGTAGTTTCTAAGCAGGGTGAGCATTTTTCTTTTGCGTTATGTGAAGCTGCCAAAGGTGTTGGGCTGCAGCCATATCATAGAGCAGAGGCACAGTCGCTGTAGATACTCATCCAGAACTCCCAGCATGTTCCTAGGCTGAGCGCTTCACAGAGGCCGGCTCCTCCAGGAGGCAGAGAGGGTCGAGGGGCTGTCCTGACCCAGGACTCCCGGGGAAGAGCCCATCTTCTTACCATTCGGGCTTCCTTTTGCCTCCTTCCCTTTTTCACTTCGCTGTGGGGATTCATACTGTACTTCTCCTCGCCAGGTCAGGGGAGAGTGTCGGGTGGGCCTGAGCTTCAGTCCTAGTCACGCCTTAATGGATGAGCAGTCCGGTGCAGGTATCTTCACTCCTGTGAGCCTCAGTTTCTTCACTTCAGAAATGCAGGTGGTGATAGGACAAACCCCAGGAGGTTGTGGTAGGTGCAGGAGGGAACCAAGCACGTGCTCGGGTGGGGCAGTTGCCGGTAAATGTGAGCACCTGTCTCCATCCCATCCCGTCCTCCTCCCCACCCTTCCTGGTACCCAGGGAGATGAAGTTAAAGCTGCTCTCTTGTTCCACATCGCAGTGGATGGAAGGTTCTTTGGTACCACTTACCATTTTCAATTCATATCCACAAAGGTGATATCTGCTCTTTTACTGTGGCACGTTTACAGGGATGCTTCATCATTTTTTCTTTCTAGAAATAAAATTTGTGTGTGCCTGTTCAGGAAGAAGAGAGTTTTCCCTGGAATTTCTTCTTTTCTATTTTTTAACCATATAGGCAAATCCTCTCATTTGCCTATCACAGGTCAGTTCAGAGATGAGACGTTAGCACTTTGTTTCTATTCAGAAATGTTTTCCTGGTACCCAGTGTCCCAGGGATTACAAACGTGGCAAGCAGTTTCCCCAGAGGCAGTTTGAGGGCCTTTCGCACAGTGCGAGTGAACGACGTTGGGTGCCATCCAGGAAACGCGCTCTGTGTTTGCTCCGTGGCCTCCCCTGTTTGTGGCAGGAGTTAGAGACGTGAGTGAACATTTTCAAAAGGAGAGCAGCCCTTGCTCCCAGGAGGAAGAGCAGAAGAGTCCTGTGAGAAAAGGTGGTGTGATTGAGTGGAAAATCAAAATTTGACAAAGAGGCTATAATTTAGGTTTATAAAGAAGTCTGCCATCAAACTTAATTATGTGACATCTTCTAGAGGCACAGAAAATGGAAGAAATTTTCACAAATGAGTGGGATATTATGTTGAAGAAGGGTGTTGAGGAGCCAGGGACCCTGTCAGGAGCATCTCAGCGTCTCTGTTGTGTACCTTGTCCCCTTCGTTACTGTGAATATTTTCCCCTTTATTAAGCAGTGAAATCTCGCACTTTTCCCTGGCCATGGGTCAGGCAACCACGTCAGTGAGAGTCTACAGTCTCTTGTTTATCCGATCAGGTTTTTTTTGTTTGTTTTGATTGCAGTTTGGTTCTTTTTGAGGCACTCAGGATTCAGCCAGGACCCTGTGTGTGCTAGACAAGTGCGATGTCACCAAGCCTCATCCCCGGTCCTTTTTACCTTTTATCTGGAGATAAGATCTTACTAAATTGCCCAGGCTAACCTCAGACTTGCAGTCCTCCTGCCTCAGGCTCCAGTGTAGCTGGGAATAGAGTCAAGGGCCTTGGGTCTTGTTTCGAAGACAGGTGCAAATTGGAAATTTCATTTAAATATGACCTAGCAAAGCCTGATCACTTGTAGCATGTACCACCGTGCTCAGCTTCGATCAGGTTTTAAAACCACATATCACTAATACTTGGTCTATACAGTACTTACCATCTTAGTAATCATGGGCCTCAATAATTGATAGACCACCTCTCTTTTAAATGCCATAAGGGAACTAGCTACTTGAAGAAACCAAATTATGAGTGCATTGAAAGCAAAGATTTCTTGCTTGTCATGTGACTAGTTGCCCCTCTCTGCTTCTGCCTTCTAAACTGCAAACTCTAACATTGGGCCTCCTCGATGTGAAGCGTGCTTATGTCTCACCTTGAATACAGAGGTGGTTAAGGGCCCCATGGTGGCAGCAGTGGTACCTTTGCCCCAGAGCTGCCCCAACAGTGTGTGTAATTGCACACCTTCTCTGTACCTTCCAGATTTTGGGATGACGCGGGATATCTACGAGACAGACTACTACCGGAAAGGAGGGAAAGGGCTGCTGCCTGTACGCTGGATGTCTCCCGAGTCCCTCAAGGATGGAGTCTTCACCACTCATTCGGACGTCTGGTAGGAGCATCTTCTACCGCGAGAGCAACCCGGGCCCCTCGGGCCTTGGCGTGTGTAGCTGGCTCTGGCTCGGGAACTGTCTTTCTTCCTGGTCTCTACTCGTCGTTACCCATTTCCAGTTATAGTTCAGTGATGCGGGAGTCACGTGTTCACCTTTAAGGTGCTCCTGCTGTCTGCAGACTAGCTAAGGACAAAGGGCTCTTGTGGGACTCCAAAGAATTTGTGGGACCAACGTTCTCTTCATTCTTGAGCAGATACCAGCTATGCTCTCAGGAGCTGGAAGACATATAAGAGCCTGCCTGTCTTTCCGCTTCCCCGCTGCTGGCCGGCACTGTCTTGCCCTCCTTCTCAGTGGATAGGAGCTGTGTGTGCTCACATGCTTGCCTCACTCCTTGAACCTTTACATTGCAGACAATGCTTTGTTTAGACCCAAAGGTCAGTGGGTCTTATGTTTCCTGTTGGTCCCATCTTCTATCTTGTGCTCTCTCCATGGGCATTCTGTAGTAGCTGACCCCGGGATGGTTATGCAAAGGAAAATATCTCCTTAGTAATAAAAGTGTGTTTGGAAGCTCCTCAGTCAGAGGTGCAAAGACTTTCCCATGGGATTGTTTATTGCAGTTCCTTGGAAAGGCTATGCAGAGGCAGGCAGGTCTGAAATACAACTGAGGTCCTTGGCAGGCAAAATCCTGGCACATCTACTTTCTAGAATGTCAGCAGATATCTTGGCTTACCTCTTGGGAGATCCCATTGCTCTTGGGTTACAGAAAAGGTTGTTTACTTCAGTTCTCCAGATGACCTCATAGAGGAACTATTTCAATAGCAATCAGCATCATTTTTTAACCTCATGAACCTTTCTGAGTCAAGGGTCTTGGATCTTATTTTGAAGACAGGTGCAAATTGGAAATAGCATTTGAATATGACCCAGCAAAGCCTGATCACTTCTTGAGCCCAAGGATCAGATCTGTTCTGCTGTCAGCTTATCCAAGATGCTTAGCGCTTTACTGTCAAATCACAGTGCTCTGCACCGTTTTTAGGCTGAGGTCTAGGAGAGCGCATACTTCGGTACTAGTGTGCATCCATTTATTCTGGGCCAGTATGGTGGAGCTTTTGATGATAACAGACAGCCCGCAGTGACACACGTGCCATGGGTTTACCACCACCGTTTTAGGCTTTATGCCTCCAGGAGCTCTGAGGTCGGCTTACAGGATGAGAAAACAAGCAGGGTGGGAAGGTAAACTTGGAGTTGTTAGCATCTCCCAGGCTGCTTCTCCCCAGGCTCTGGTTGGTTGCTGTTGCTGTGAGCAGCAGCAGGGTGTTGTGTACTCATTTGCTTCCCTTTGACAATGGGACTGTAATGAATTGACAAGGAAAAATATGCAGGAGAGTAGGCATTTGGAAGTCATTCCATTAACTGTCCAGGCTGACATAGTGCTTTGGTTTCTTTCTTTTTTTTCTTTGTGTGTGTGTGTGTGTGTGTGTGTGTGGTACTGGGGAGGTAATCCAGGGTCTTCATGAGCTATAGTCCCAGCTCATTTTTAAATTTTGAGGCAGTTCTCACTAAATTGCCTGGACTGGGCTCAATTTATAATCTACCTGCCTCAGCCTCCCAGAATGTTGGAATTACAGTCGTGTACCACCACCTAGCCCTTTTTCTATTTTCATTTTGTTTTGTTTTTTAACCCACTCTTTGAGGATCAGTTGAAGAACCCCAGGACACTAGACTATATAGGTGGTCTCTGCAGCCTTGGGCTTTAATCTGGAGCCGCCCCCCTACAAATGATGGAAAGCATTTCAGATTGTATTCATCAGCCCAAAATAATCATTCCTCAATATTTAAAATCTAGAGAAAAATACAAAGGATTTTATTTGACTTTGTAAGAGACCGTAATATCTGAGGTCAGGAGGCACCCCTGAGATCAGTCTAGGGACTGAGCTTTGCCTGGCCACCTCCCTCACTAAAGGCACATGACCCTTTGAGTCTTTGTTCTTAGCACACCTTTCTGGTGTTGCGTTTCAGCCCCCCTAACAAAGACTCCTGCATAGCCTCGCATGCCGCGCATTCCTGATCAGACAAGCCGTGGAGTGGGCAGAACACCCAGGTTCCTGCTCTTCCCTGAGACTTTGTTCCTAGGCCCTTGGGTGCTTTGACAGCTCCCTTCACGCCTCTCTCAGATGACCTTTGGGGCTCAGAGGTCACAGTGTGCCCTTAGGCATGGAGCAAACCTATCAACATACTGAGGAGTGGAACCCTACCACTCTTGGTCGGTCGCCCCCTGAGCGGCCTCCATTCCTTGACTTACTAAGAAACTTACCATACAATTCCAAATATCCAGGGTATTTTGCTGCTTTGGTGGCTAATTAACACCCGTGGGAAATGAAGATCTCTCTAGGGGTCAGTTTGCTGGTGCCTGGGACATTGATCTGCCCCCTTCCTCATGTGGGCAGCACAGGCACTGAAGGCCAACCCCAGCCACTCACCCAGGGTCTGTCACCTGTGAAGGCAACACAGTCCTCATTCTGAGAGAATTTACACAGACACATTTATCTTCTGTTCAAAGATGAAATCTGTCCACAAAAAACTACAAGACTTATTTGAAGTCACTAATAGCCAGCACCGTGTGGTAAAATGCCTGCTTTGAAAATCACACGGCTGTTGCCTGCATCCCAGTGTGTCTGACTGACTGTGTGGCCTTGGTCATGTCCTGGGGCTTCGCTTCTTGTCTGTGTTCCCTCCCACTGTGGTACCTTGATAAGCATTCGGGTGGCTCCTGTGATGGCTGGTGTTGGGTAGAGATGGCATAGCCTCTGTACCTTGGAGCAAAGAGTAACAGGACTCAGTTGTCACCGGGCACAGTCCTAGAAGGGTGACCACAGACTGGAACACAAGGTGCCTCTCAGTGGCAGGTGATACTGAGAGTTGCTTGGTGAAGAGCTTTTGCAGTTCAATAGGACAAGCACCTGTGGCAAGCCAGTTATTGTTGTTTCCTGTTTTATTTGTCGCGTGTGATTATGAGGACCTCAGAATGCAAAAGTAGCAGAGTTGGCAAGAGACACCATCCCTGTCCTCCAAGAACAAAGCCTTGGGAACAAGAGAAGTAACCTGGCAGGTTGGGGTCACAAAAGCCTTAATAGACAAGATGAAGTCCTGGACGTGATAAAGTAGGGATTGTCACCAACCACCCTAGGAAGGGGGTTCCAGGCAGTGGGGCTGCTCAGGGCAGATGTGATAGGCGGAGCTTGTTTTTGGTGAGAATGATGAAGCTTTTTCAGGGAGTTGGGTCATAAACCCTCAGACACCGTTAAGGATTTAGGACTAATTCTGGAGGCTCTGCCATGAAAGTTAAGATTCTGAACAAGAGCGTGAAACATTGCATTAGCTAGATGTAGGGCTGCGCTCCACAGGATGCTGGAGCCAAAAATGAGGAGTGTGTTAGGCTGGGCACAGAGGACCCCCTGCCCCACTAAGTTAAGTATTGGGGCCGGACTGTCTGTCAACCCTGAGCCTCAGTTAGCAAGCTGCGGTAGGAGCCTGTGGAGGCCAGGAGCATCAGTGGAGGCGAGGAGAAAAGGGTGCAGGATAGTTCTGCTCAAGACAGGTGTGGGTAGCCAAGGAGCCAGGAACTCGGAGTAGAGCTCTGAGGGGGCAAGGGTCCAGGTGGGAGCCGACCAGCAAGACCTGGAAAGAATGGATGAGGCAGGAGTAGGCCCAGGAGGGAACCAGTTCATCAGATCATTCTGAGACCAGCCTGCAGTTGGCAAAGATAGCAAACTCATTTTCCATGCTGGTCCCCATGCAGATGTGAGGGTAGGCACCACAACCTCCAAGGTACGCTGCAGGTACAGCCAGGTAGATTTTGGAAGGCACAGGTTCCACCGCAGAAGTTGATGGGAAACCCTCCTTGGTCAGCCCAGGTCTTTGCAATCCACGCTTTGGTCTCTGAGTCTTTGGCTTTTCTGGGTCTCTTGAGCAGCACAAAGGCTATTTCTTGGGCACTGGCAGTTAGAAAAGACCTTGGGTTGGTCAGTCCTCTGCTAAGATTCTATTTCTGTCTAACATCTGCTTTTAGTATCAATTTGTACAAAACCCTTTTTGTTCATGGAAAGGAATGAAAGCAGCCAACAAAACATTCTGGGACAGAATCAGAGCACCCCAGCTCCCCCCCACCCAGCTCCACCACAAAGCCAGGATCCCCAGAGCTCTCAGTGGGAAATACCCTGCCCTGTTTTCCATGAGGCTGGGCCAACACCCTGAGCCTGGGGCAGGGCCCATCAGAAGCCTTGCCGGTTGGCTGAAGTGACTCAAGTATGAAGGCAGATGGGCCAGGGAGAATGTCAAGGGTGGGATTAGCTGTGGGGAGGCACATTTATTTTGCAGATTACAACATGGAGTTTTTGGTTTTTGGGGTTTTTTCAGTATTACCTATCTGAAGTTTCTATAGATCTGTTTTAATTTGCTCTTCTGAACTCACCGGCAAAACTGCACGCATGGCCCAGCTGCTCATTGTTTCGCCTGCTGAGCTCACTCAGCCAGCCTCTGGGGAAGGACTCTCGGAGGGCGGGCCTGTGGAGAGCGGAGCCCCCCAGTCTTCATGCCTGTGACAGGGGCTTTCGGGCCAGTAGCTTCTGACCTCTCCGGGGCAGGGGCTTTCTTTTTATTTTCCCTTGGCCTGAATGTACCTCAGGACCCTTGTAGAGCTGTCAAATATGTCCAGGCCTGGGCTTCTACCCATCCCCGTCAAATCAGAGCTTCTGGTGAGGCCCCAGGTATCAATCTGTTTTTAAAATTTCTGGGAGATTCTCCTGTGCAGTGAGTGTTGAGGATCACTTGGGAATAGAGGCCTGCAAACTATCTGATGAGATAAAACAGCTGAGGAGCTCGTGAAGCTGTTCGATTGTCCCAAGGTAGGGTCCCGGCTGGGGCCTGGGGTGGAGGGGCCTTGCATATTTTAATTCTTAGGCTGAAGCTAATTTGGGAGACACCAGCTTGCTCAGGTAAATGGCTACGCCTGGCCCTGAAGGTGTATGATGTAGATCAGGTGCTTCTGAACTGTGCAGAGGCCACTGAAGTCTCTGCCAGGGGCAGCTTCCTCCACTCTGCCACTAGAGGCATCGTTGTTGTTCACGGAACATTAGACAGAGGCAGGCAGCTGTCCCCCACTTGGCCCAGTGCCTGGCCGCCCTCTATCTGGCACTGTCATGGCAGCGAGGACAGTTTCTCAGTGCTCCAGTGGGGAGGCATACTGGAGGAAGGGGGTCATGCCCATCCCTTTCCACACTGCTCATGTTCTTTTCTCACTGCAGGTCCTTCGGGGTCGTCCTCTGGGAGATTGCCACGCTGGCTGAGCAGCCATACCAGGGCTTGTCCAACGAGCAAGTCCTTCGCTTCGTCATGGAGGGTGGCCTTCTGGACAAGCCTGACAATTGCCCAGACATGCTGTAGGTATCTTTTGGCGCCCCCCCTCCCCGCCCCACCCCTGCTCAGTTCTTTCATTTCTTTCCTTGAATAACTTCTTGGGTCATGTAAGATTAGTAATTCTGGGAGCCATGCTTTCTGGTCCTATGGAAACAGAAAGAGATTAAACGAGGATTTGTTGATCCTCGAATGAGAAACGCAGTTTATGGGACCTGTGCCTTTCTCCAGGCACCTCGATTCCACCCCATGTTCCTTAATCTTCCCGTTCTGATTTGCAGTTTGCCCTGTGGTTTCTCAGGCCCAGGGTCTCGGTGCAATATTTGGCCAAAGCAATCCTTACTTATCCTTTCCATCCAAGGTTTAAAAAAAGGAAGGCAATAAAACAACATTTAGGACTCTTAAGTCAAATTTAAGAGCCTCTCCCCAGCCTTTGCCAGGGCTGAGGACCACTGCACCTGATGTCCACAAAGTTTTATGCTAAGGATTCATAGTGTGGACCTCAGTTCCAATATAAAGCCACCACATTGGTATCACCTCTAGCCCAGTTTCTTCTCGGTTCAGTCATGGGCCATTTAAGTGTCATCCCCATAAGTAGTGTCAGCCAGGATTGGAGTTAAAACCACCCCTCTGGAGACATACTCCGAGCACACCCTGCTTTGAGTACTGATGAGTTTGTCTCCTTACCCCACTTGTTTGAAAGAACGCCTTCAGCGTTCCTGGGAACTGTTGACTAATGAATGTTCGTGATTCTGCTAGGACCCACTCACTGCATAGCGTTCCTTGGGGAAAAGAAACCCTGCATTAGTCAGCTTCCCATCACTTTAACAAACAGCAGAACTAATCCATTTATAAAAAGAAAAATGTTATTTGGGCTCACAGTCTTAGAAGTTCCAGTCCATGGTTACTTGGCTCCATTGCTTTGGGCCTAATGGTGAGGCAGCACATCATGGTGGAAGCGTATGGCAGAATAGAACCACTCTCTTCATAGCCAGGAAACGAAATAAGCAAGTGGTGACTGGAGTCCCGCTGTCCTTCAAGGGCATGCCTCCAGTGACCTGAAAACCTCAACAAGCTGAGAAGCAAACCTGTACCACATGGGCCTTTGGGGGACATTCGGCATCCAAGCTCTCACCCTGGCACGGTGGGATGATGTACAGACGGGGGTCAGACGCACATGTCCGGCAGCCGCTAGGGCGTGGGCCCAGCACATATGGAAGCCTTGCTCAGCTGGGGTCTCAGCGTACTCTGTCCCAAAATCCAGATACAATCTCGACAGGCTGCCATCAAGGGGGCCAGGCTGTAGTCGCACATGCGGCCCCTTCAGGTCACCGACAGGAGTGAGCCCCTTGCAGGCTGTGGACTGAGGACCCTGAGTTCTTGCTGCTGGTCAGCTGGAGACCATGTTTATCCCCTAGAACCCAGTTCTCCATGAGTCCTTGCCACATGCTGCCTCCACTGGCCCTCACAACACTACAGCCTATTTCTTCAAGACCAGCAGAGACTCTAGTGCTTCTACTGGTTCAGACCTGATTAAATCAGATCCTTGCAGGATAATGTCCCTTTTGAGTAATTCAGCCACCTGATTAGAAGCTTAATTAAAGGAATGAAACATCCCATCATATTCACAAGTCCCACCCACGGTCAGACAGGAGGCTGTATGGAGTGTTCACACCAAGAATAGGTGTCATCTTACTCCTACAGCCAAAGAAACAAACCATTGTGTCCACAAACAGTAGGTGCAGTGCTGGGCCCGGGGCTAAAGCCACCAGCGGTCCAGGCTCCGGGGCTGCCGCATCCCCCGCTGGGGAGATGGCCGAGTGCAGCCTTTTTGGGACTCTGCAGCCCAGAGTTGGAAGATCCCCAAAAGGCCACTCAGAATATTTTCTTGCCCAGTACAAAAACACCCCTTATCCCATCCATACCCAAAATTTAAGAGTCAGAAACACTGATAAGCATTTATTTTGTCCCAGGGTTTCTGTGCTCTGGAAGCAGGGTGGTGGCTCTTAGACTCTGCCTCAGAGTCTCCCAGGAGGTTGCAGTCCAGCTGTCAGCAGTCATCTGAAAGCCTGCCTGGGGCGGCAGATGCACTTCCAAGCCACGGCTGTGTCTGTGCACCACGTGAGGGCTCGGTTTCTAGTGGACCTCCCCAGAACGCGGCTAGAATGTCCTCATGACACACAGCTGGCTTGCGCTCCAGCAGGGCTGGGCAGACTCTAAAAGGCCAGCTCGTAAATGCTTTTGGCTCAGCGCGCCCCTGTGAGCCTGATTGCAGCCGCTCGGCTCTGCTGCTGTGGTGCAGAAGGAGCCGGGGAGATCACATGAACCAGTGGGGCTGTGCTCCAATGAAACTTTATTTTTGGACACTGAAATTTGAATTTCACGTCATTCCATGCCGTCACTAAGTCTACTTGTTTTGATTTTTTTTCACCCTAACCACGTACAAACGTAAAAGCCACTCTCAGTTCAGACACTTCACAAAATCAGACAGGCAGCAAGCCAGGTTGTACCAGTGGGCCTGGAGACTGCCTGCCTGGCCCTGCCCTGCCCTGCCCTGCCCTGCCCTGCCCTGCCACTAGTGACCAGCAGCAGAGTGGACACCATGGTGGGCTGCGCCAGCTCCTCCAGGGTACGAGGCGCTGCAGGGGATTAGCTTGAGAAGCTCCGGGAGCTCCCGGGGCCTGCTCCCACTCCTCATGCCTGCAGCGTCCCTCTCAGGTGACCGGCTGCCCTGCACCCTCCACGGCATGGCTGCTGCATTGGCATCTGCCCATTTGTAAGAAAAAGCCTCCGCTAGCACCAGAATACAAGTAACAGAGTATGAATATTTGGGCCCACTGAATTTGCATAAAGGTACACGGTGCCAGACTAGATTTGAACACTCGAATCCATGGCCTGTAGCAAGCTTAGCAGCAGTCCGAGAGAGCAGGTGTGAGTTTTGTTCCTGTGGTTTGGGGCTAGTCACAAGAGAAGTATTGTTTTTGTGTTTTCTCTTTGACTTGGGTAAATGTTTATCGCTGGGAAACTTGTGGGATTTCTTGAAGTTGATCCACCTCCAGATGACTGGAGTTTTAATATTAATTTAATATGCCTGGGAAGCAGCCCACCTGCCATGGGAAAGGCAGAGGACTTCCTGTTCCCAGCACGGGGTGATGAGGAAGTTTACACAGAAAGGTTACTTCTGAGTGTGAAATGTTTAATTCAGAAGGCATTTCTGCTTTGCCATCCAGAACCCTCTTGGCAAATCTGCCTCCCTTCTAAGAACAGGATGAAGGGAGGCATGCTGGTTTCGTAGGGAGTGTCTGTGCTGTCCTTCTGAATTTACCGATGAGCCCGGGGGAGGAGAAAGCGCTCTCGGAGAAGGGTTCTTTTGTTGTATGAAATGAAAGAATGGACTGTTCATCCCAGAGGAGGGTCCCTAAGGCCTTGAAAGTGTCCCGGACCCTTGGGGGTCTCATACGGGAGAGAAACTGTACAGTGGGGGCGGGAGGGAGAGACCCTCGCTGGTGGCCTCTGAGGGTCTCCAGCTTAGCCTCGGGGAGACCTTTCAGCTGTTTGCAGTGCCTAGGCCACGTCCCCATCCCTCAGTGTCTCAGAGTATTCAGATGTTGAGGAAAGACTCCATCATCTGTGAGCCACAAGACCACGGTGCCCTTCAGCAAGTCTCATGTGATAGGTGCAGGCTGTGGCCCCCTGCTGCATTCATGTTTAGAAGTGGGAGACACAGCCCATCCTCAACCCTCTCTTACACTCACAACTCAAGCCACAGACATCGCTGGCTCCGGGTGCATGCTGGCTGCTGAGGTCACAAGGATGAGTCAGGAATAATCCTGGGTTTCATGAAGACCAGTGACATAGACAGCCCCAGCTCTAACGCTGCAGGATAAGGAGATTTGAGCTCAGCTGTAAAAACTCAAGTGAAGAAGCCCTTGGTCCTGGTAGCGTTTCCGTGGCCCGGTGTCAGGTCTTCAGTATGCAGGAGTCAGGGGAAGGGCATTAGCCCAGATAAGCACACCAGTGGAATCTGTTTGGGACAGTTTTCAAACTTGGATTTTCCTTTTGCTGATGAAGGCCCCTCATTGCTCAGAACCCTGGGCAGCATTTGTAGGAATCAAGGGCTTGAGTCTAAATAGACAGGAATGACTGCTGCTGTCCGGTGAGCCTGGCAGGACCTTGGCCATAGCTTCGGGGACCACAAGCCCCCGCTGCAGATCCTGAATGGGAAGTGGCTCCCAAGACGTCCTGGCTGTTCAGGCTGCCCCGGGGGCGGGCACGGACTCAGCCCTGCAGGACCTCTCTGGAATCTGGTCTCTCTGGTGCCAGTTAGTGCCCAGCTGGGGCTGCGCCAGAATGAGGCATCAGGAATACTCGGTCCTGAGCTGCCCGGAGCTTCTTGGCTTGCTGACCTCTACCAGATCACAGCCTGTTGGTTGGGGATGTAGGGGTCAAGGGTCAAGAGGAGGGCAGCAGGAATCTGGAGGCGCCTGTGTCCTCACAGCCCTGACTACCACACAGCTCCTAGGGCCAGGGTCTGCTCTGGGAAGCCACTTCCCAGTGGGGCAGGAGTTCCCTGGGGCCCTGGGAGGGGAGCATTCAGTCAAGGACAGCTCCGGACTTGCCAGGGCTGACCAGTGGTTTTTTAAAAAGTGTTTTTTTAGCAAAAAGACTTATCAGCTCATAAATCCTCCTAGAGTCTCCTGGCGAGTTTTCTTGTGGAAGTCGTGTAAACAAGGTCTTGATTCCCACAGAGTAAAAAAGACTTCCTTTTATGGGCAGCACTGGAAGGGCTGTGACTCTGGAATGATTTAAAAGCAGCATCACATGGCTCGTTGGTGCTGATGTCACCACACCACTGCCCTCCCAGTGGCACCTCCTCAGCCCCTGGCCACGGGGCACAGAGCCAGACCCAGCTCATGTTCCCTGCCCCGGCTGCGCTTCTGCTCAGGGATGAGTCACTGGCCCTGAGAGGAAATCGCAGCCCAGTATTCAAGGTGTGCTCCTTGTATTTATGGGCCATTTAATTAATTTTTTTGGATTTGGTCTTTTCTGGGGAGAAAGGATGGGTAAGGGAAGGCAGTGTTGTGCGCCACCTGACCAGAAAGGGGGACAGCATACTAGATACGGGGTTCGCTGTGCAAACAGCCTTCCCACGGGTATCTAGTGGCAGCCAGGACAAGGGTGTCTCCTAAGGGGACCGTGTCACCCCATGGCCACTCCACCCTGTTTGTGACTTTAGGCAGGTAATACAGTCTCCTGGTGTTTCTTTGTTTGTTTGTTCCTTTGTTTCCCACGTATGAACGTGACGTCGGATATGTAAGAGCAGCCCCTCCTTCACAGACCCCCGAGCGCGAGCACAGGCCCGCACCTTCATGGTCAGCACTCTGCTAGGCTGGACTCGGAAGGGGAAATAACTAACCTGTCTTCCGCTTTCACCCCGTTCTTTCTCTTCTACATCGGGCTGGCCCCCTTTCTCTGTCGAGGCCAGACAATAAATATTGTATGCTTGCAGACTAAACAACCTGGTTCTGCCTACCCAACAGGCAGTCGGATTCTAAAAGCAGCAACAAGCAACATGTAAACAAATGGCCGCCAGCAGCATCTGGCCCACCTGTAATTTGCTGACCCCTAGGCCTCCAGATGGCGAGTTCTGGATGGGTCTCCCTCTTGCCCATTCTCGCCCTGCCGCAAGGTCACTGCCTTCTGCCTGAGTGACCCAGCCTGACCCAAGGCCTTCAAAGGAAGCCGGCCAGGTGGGCAGGGAGCCTGTCTCTGTGCCGGCAGCTTGCACACTGATGGGGTGGGGTTACAGTGGGGTCTCCCTCCGAGTTCTCCCAGGGGCCAGATGTAAGTAGGTCTCTTGGTCATGCGATCAGCCTGACAGAAGGCTAGGTGTCTTGGGGTGGTTTGAGTTTCCTGAATATGGGGAGTTCCATTTGGCCATTATTTTTTGTTTTGTTTTGTTTGTTTGTTCGTTTGTTTTTGGGCAGCGTCTCTATAGCCAGAAGTTTTAAAAGAAAACAAAAGATACAACTTCCCAGTAAGAACAGAGGTAGAAAGGAAGGCCCTGGCTTACCTGTTCGTGTCAGAGCGGCCCGCTGGCAGACCTTCCTCAGTACCACAGACACCCTGCCGTTCTGCCAGTCCACAGTTTGTTCCTTGGCCTTCTTCCTTGACCCCAAGGTCTCTGGGTTCTGCACATTTCTCAGAGGCCCAGACCACGGCTGGGAAGACTCCCTGTGGCCCATGGGATTCTGAGGGCTTCTGGGTTTGGTGGCCCAGCTGGTGCAGCTGAGGCATGGCACACCTTTATGCTCTCTTCTCTGTCCGTCCCTTGCTTATGGATGGGACTCCCGGTGGGCTTGCTGGGATCTGGCTCGAGGTCTCCGTCATGGCCCGCTGGCTTCAGCACAGTATGGGTCATGGGGCCGGGGCCCTGCAGACAGGCTTGGACTGAGACACCCAGTGGGGTGTGTGCTCCTTGGGTGTGGCAGCCCTGCCACTTCCTAACTCAGAGTTCTGCCGGGGTGTCCCTGTCCCAGGAGAAGGCTTAAAAACAGACCAGTGGGCCTCAGGAAGAGACTGCTGTCGGGGAGGCTGTGATCACTTCCCAGTCTTGTTAGTGGGAAATGGAGGCATCCTGCCTCCTCCTCCTGGAAACAAGGTTTGCAGCAGCCACAAGAAATCCTTCAGCCAAAAGCTGCTTGTTTATAAAATCACTTAGCGCTGTCCGCGTAGACCAGCCCCATGGTAACAGGCTCTGTGTGAGCCGAGCATGGTGCTTCTCAGGAAGTGAAACTTAGGGTTTCCTATCATGGTAGGGACGGGGTTCTAGGCGAAGTGAGCTGACAGGTGGGAGGGAGGGGTGAGGCGGAGGCTCACCAGGGGCTCCGAGAGGCCCCAGAGCAATGCTGTCTTCTACCCGTCGCCCCCCCCCCAGGTTTGAACTGATGCGCATGTGCTGGCAGTACAACCCCAAGATGAGGCCCGCCTTCCTGGAGATCATCAGCAGCATCAAAGATGAGATGGAGCCTGGCTTCCGGGAGGTCTCCTTCTACTACAGCGAGGAGAACAAGCCACCTGAGCCGGAGGAGCTGGACCTGGAGCCTGAGAACATGGAGAGCGTGCCCCTGGACCCGTCAGCCTCCTCGTCCTCCCTGCCGCTGCCCGACAGACACTCAGGACACAAGGCCGAGAACGGCCCGGGCCCCGGGGTGCTGGTCCTCCGCGCCAGCTTCGACGAGAGACAGCCGTACGCCCACATGAACGGAGGCCGCACGAACGAGAGGGCCTTGCCGCTGCCCCAGTCTTCAACCTGCTGATCCTGGATCCCGCATCCCGTGCAAACAGTAACGTGTGTGCACACTCGGCGGTGGGTGGGGGGAGAGAGAGAGTTTTAACAATCTATCACAAACCTCCGGTACCTCAGTGGATCTTCAGAGCTGCGTTGCTGCCCACGGAGACCGCTTCTCTGCAGTAAACACCTTGGGACGTTCCTTGGCTCAGTGCGCAAGCAGCTTTTTATTTCCCTACCCAAGCCCTTAACTGACACGGGCCTCTGAGAACCTTAATGACAACACTTAATAGCAACAGAACACTTGAGAATGGAGTCTTCTCGTTCTCTTTCCCTCTCTCTCTCTCTGTCCGTTTCTCCCCGTCTCTCTCTGACTCTCCTTTGTCCTTCTTTTTTCTGCTTCATAATGGAACATACTTGCTGCGAGCCCCGCTGGAAAGCCCTTTTTATCAGATGGAGGGAACCGCTGCCCCTGGGGCCCCGCGTCACCCCCGTACACACCCACCTGGCACCTTGGGTCAGTATCACACGCACACGTGCACACACGCACACAAGGAGGTTTTGTTTTTTTTTTCCTTTAACTGTACCCGTAACCTTTTAGGGTCACCTGAAATTTAAAAAGGGCCATGGTTCATCCGTGGTTGTTACCATTTTAATGCTGCCAAATTTTGCCAAAATTCTGAACTTTCTCCCTCACAAACCCCACACTGATTTTCTTCTACCCAGAGGCATGGGGTGAGCACCGTATCAAATTCTAACTGCACGTAAGAGACATATGGGTGATACACCCCATCAAACTGTACGCTTTCCACGTCCACCCGGGGCTCCCTGCTTTCGATGACTAGGTTATTATTTGGGGGAATTGGACAGAGTGGGATTTTCCCTCGTGAAGATGGGAAAGGCTGAAGGGGTTTCCCTCCCAGCCCCTCAGCTCTGCCCCGCAAGGATTCTGGAGGAAGCAGACCAAGGGAACCTGCAAGCCTGGCTTCCGGTCCAGGTGGTCCTCGTGCCAGTCTCCCCCAGTCCCCTCCTGACCCCCAAGGGACACAGGGGACGGGGTTTCCAGGGACTCAGCCCAGCCATTCATGCAGGGGTGTAAGGGAGGGGACTGAGACACCACAGCAGTGAGGAGCAGCGCAGGCAATGGATTCCAGCATTCTCAGCTTCGTTGACGTTTTCTCTGTTACCAGGACTTCTTCATGGGTCTTACAGTTCTATGTTAGACCGTGAAACATCTGCATACACATTGTCTTTAATGTCACTTTTATAACTTTTTTACGGTTCAGATATTCATCTATACGTCTGTACAGAAAAAAAAAAAGCTGCTATTTTTTTTGTTCTTTATCTTTGTGGATTTAATCTATGAAAACCTTCAGGTCTACCCTCCTTCCCTTTCTGCTCACTCCAAGAAACTTCTTATGCTTTGTACTAGAGTGTGTGATTTTTCTTCCTCTTCTCCCAGTAATTGATACTTCTAGAACATAATTTGCCATGAACTGTTTGATGCCTTTTTATAAATACACCCTGCTCCCCCACACCCCCGGGCCCCGTTCTTTGTCTTCTAACCCTGTAGGCTCTGTGGGCACGAGGCGGGCGAGGGAAAGAGATGGATCAGGGGCTTGGGCCCAGGTCCTGGCCCCGTGCTCCCCTCTCCCAGGCCCACCTCACACGGCGTTGGAGTCTGTTACAGCGCAAGACATGACGCAAACTCAGGTCAGAAATACAAAGGCTGAATATCTCACACATCCTTGTTCAGTGTTTATAGTCCCCGGTCGTTGACAGTCTCACCTTCTCTTTCCCTTGCCTTTGTTTTGGTTTGTGACACACATATATATATTTTTTTAATTCTTGGGTACAACAGCAGTTTTAACTGCAGACATTAGGCATTTGGATTACTATTTTTTTAATGGATATTTAATCCTTCCATCCCATGGAAAACAGCTGCTGAGCTCCAGGGGGCATCAGAGCGAGGCCCCGCAGCTCCCTCTGCCACCCTGGGCCACCACCCTCACTAGACCGACCTACCTGTCTCCAGAACCAGAGCATCCCATGGGACCTGTCCGCCCCGGCAAGGAGCAGGACCCCAGCCCTGCAGCCGGCCCGGGGGCAGTGAGCCCCCCGCCAGGCCTGCTGGCCCGAGTGCCAGGTTGGGCAGCCCAGACAGCTCTGCTGCTCCCCAGGGCCTGAGCCCTGGCAGGAATCCCAGCCCTTGGGCCTGGGGGTCCTGTTTTGTTTAGTTCTTAGCACTCACCAGAGTAATGACAGCACAAGAGTTGCTTCTGGGATGGAAATGTTTAAATTCTGAGTAAGGACAAAGCTTAAAGATGATGATTGCTAGTTGTGACTGGAGAGTACACACAAAAAAGAAAGTTGATAGTGCTTAATTGCTTGTCAGTAGTTCCAGTCTCATGAATTCCTCATGGCCTCTGCCCCACAATATTTTCCCTTGAAAGAGAAAATAAGAAAAAGGGTAATTAAGAAGGTATTATATGTAGGAGTCTTCTTTTAATTTATTTTGTGATACCAGTTTTAATCACTGTAGAGAAGCCCCCATTATGAATTTAAAATACTGAGGAAAGGGCGTGTGTGGTGTGTGCGTGCGCGTGCGTGTGCGTATGTGTCAGACAGGACAGTTTTTGGTTTTTTGGGTGTTTTTTGTTTCTTCAAGCATTTATCTACCTCACTCTTATTTTTTATATGTGTATATAGAAAAAAAAGAATACATCTCACATTTCTCAGCACCTGACAATAGGCCATTGATACTGGTAACCTCATCCACACCACAGGCCACACACCCAGGCGACGCAGGGAGAGGTCAGGCTGTATTTCGGGGTCAAAGCGACACTAACTCCCTTCTCCGCTCGTTTCAGACAGCCTTTCCTGGATGTCTTGTCTCGTTTCGCTTTTCGCTTTTTTCCTAACCTGGTTTCTTCAGAGACGGTGAGCTGTTAGGGTTTCCCCACGCCCAGCCCCGAGCCCAAGGACGTGAGAACGTGCCATGGGGGCCACCTGGCTGCCCCTGGCTGAAGCAAAGCTGCTTTCAATGACCAACCTGTGTCACCATTGAGGGAGCAGGTGTTCCCCAGGTTTGGAGGACAGGAATGTGGCACTCACGTAGCACGCTTGGGTGCGGGGTGAGCTGCCGTCGGCTGCTCCTGTGAGGCCTGCACTGTGTCCGGGATGTGCCACTGCTGCCGCCACCTTTGTTCTATCCAAGGGCGCAGCCATGCCAGCAACTGGAGAGCTCGGTCCTCCCAACCTGCTGCGGAATGCAGAGGCTCCTGGCCTCCCCGCCACGCTGATCCAGAAAGGCGAAGCCCCAGCCCCTTTGCTACCTGCTGTCTCCCTGCACCCTGGCTCCCCTCCCTGGGGATGTACCAGACCTTGGGCCTAGATGGCCAGTGGTCAGTGCTGGCCTCCTCCATGGTGGTGCACCTCTGTCCATCCCACCATCCTGCTGCTCCTGGGGTGGATGGTGCACTTCCCCCATCCAGCAGCTGCTCTCACAGGCCCCGGGGATGGTAGCCGGGAAACACAGTGAGTGATTTTCCCACCAGTGACGGCTCCCCCCCCCCAGTTCCAGTACTTGATGAAGCCCAGGAAGGAACCTTTTCCACCTGCAGGAACTACCCTCTTCTCCCCAGTCCCTGGGATCCTAAGGTCATTGAGAAATGCTTACTGTTTGATCAGGGTTTTCTTCTTCCACACTGTAGTGACCCCTTGGAATAGTGTCCTCTCCTCTCTTTTGCACATACCTACCAGTTCCCACAACTGGATTTCTACAGATCCTTCAGCTGGTTATAAGGGTTTTGTTTAAACTGTCCAAGCTGTCAGTGTCATTTTGTTTTTGTTCTATGTAGGTGGTTTTCTTTAAGTAGAGAGGAAACACTAACAGTATAGTGCCCATCCTAACAAATGCTTCAGAAACACTTCAATAAAGGGAACTTTTGCTTGTGTGCTGGTGCAGTCATTTTACTGGACCAACCCACCCACCTTGACTTTACCAAGGCATCATGTATCCACAGTTCTAGCCTCATTTTATGCTGATTTTCCCACCTCTTCTTTATTTTTCTCTTTTGTATGCTCCAAATAATATAATCAAGCTCGTTGTGGCATTTTCCAAGCAACCTCCTTCTGACAGCAGCTCACACTGCTTGAAGTCACATGAACCACTGAGGCACATCACTGAATTGCTGTGAGCATTAAGACCTTCTCACATCACCCTTCTCTGGGGGAGGCTGCAGGAGTTGGTGTCTTCTGGAGATAGCGCTGAACTTGAGCTGTGTGAGGCCTCCGCTGAGGGACGCACGGCATGGCATTTGACACACAGTTGGAATGAGCTTCCTCGTTGGAAGATAGAAGACTGTGTTTGGGGCCATCGCTGGCCGCTCCTTCCAGCCTGTTTCTTAGGACTCAGGATGACATTTCAATGGAGGGAAAGGTGGCTTCATAAAATAGAAAAGTAGTTACTGTGAAACTACCAAATGGCAGAATGCTTGGTGTGAACTGGTGGGTTCTGGTTGGGGTAACAGATGGACAAGCCATATATGATGCCAAATTCTAGGCCAGTGTGATCCACTGAAGCCACCTTCTCAGCAGCCCACCTCTGTGGCAGTGGCCGTTCCTAATACAGGCGACTGTAGTGGCAATGTCGCACTGAGCTCAGGTGGGTGAGAAAGCTAAGATGTTCTTCCAGGGTCCTTCACCGTCACTGCTGGGTTCTCTCAGGAAGGCCAGATGGTGTTGAAGGCAACTCCTTTCCAAACCGTAGGCACCTTCCAGTTGACAGTAACACTCCATGGTATGCCTTGGCTCATTCCAACGGTCCCAGAAGTACATTTAAGGTTTGGGGTTTGTTCCTTTGTTAATGTCACTTTTGTGTTTGTCAGCTGTCTTTTCTTTTCCTGGGCTAAGCAGCATTGGGAGACAAGGACCAGAGATCCACTCTTTAAGAACCAGTGATGAAAGTCAAAACTTTCTTACTCCACTCTGAACTAGTTGGTGGTACAAATGAGAACTTCAAGAGAGGATGTGGTTTAGATTGAAGCTCTGTTGCC
Organism: Dasyprocta punctata; assembly: GCA_004363535.1. Lineage (NCBI taxonomy): Eukaryota > Metazoa > Chordata > Mammalia > Rodentia > Dasyproctidae > Dasyprocta > Dasyprocta punctata. The sequence continues at coordinate 29,584 of RJWM01004746.1, forward strand.
AGAGATGCTGAAGATACAGACCCTGGACAGGCCACAGCGTTTCATTTTTGGCCTCCAGCTTGGATGACTAGTGGGTCATGTAGAGAAATGAACGCTTCTTGATGGTGGAATAACCCTGGTTCACAGGGATCAGGACGTAGAGAGAAGAGACGCAGGGAGAAGGGTACAGGACTTGGAAGAAGCAAGGGCAATGTTTTGAACTTGATGGTTTCAGAAGGAATCAGACCATGTCAATGGTCCACAGTCATCCATGGGCATTTGGTTTCAACAAATAAACCTAACATCCTGCTCTTCAAACTTATCACGGAGTTAAGTCACATTGTATAAGAATATAAACTTCATCGCACTCGCCAGTTGTCAGTTCTGGGGCATGACTTTAGGATTTTGTTTTATTTTGTTTCTATAAGAACATAATAATCACTCATTTATATGTCCACGTTTCTGTGTCTGCATCTTTCTGGTAAGCATTTTTTTTTTTAGTCACTCATTAGCGTTTCCAATAGGGCTCTTAAGTCCAGTAGATTACGGGTAGTCAGTTGACGAAGATCTGGTTTACAAGAACTAATTAAATGTTTCATTGCATTTTTGTAAGAACATAGAATAATTTTATAAAATATTTGTAGTTGATAATTGCCGAAAATAATTTAAAGACACTTTTTTCTCTATGTGTGCAAATGTGTGTTTGTGATCCATTTTTTTTTAAGGACACCTGTTTACTAGCTAGCTTTACAATATGCCCAAAAAAGAAAAAAGAAAAAAAAAATAGAAAAGGAAAAAAAGAGAAAAAAATGATTTTTTTTCCAGACCCTAGCCATGGTTCACTCTTTCCCCCACGCTTTGTGCTCTCATTTATAACAAAGGAATGATGATTTTTAAAAAATAGTTCTGTATCTTCAGTATCTTGGTCTTCTAGAACCCTCTGGTTGGGAAGGGGATCATCTTTTCCTGGACATTTCTCCTTGCAGTGTAGCAGCTTGAATGGATGGAGGGAACCTCACTGGCCGTGGGAACAGCAGAGGTGTTCTGCCCAGCGGTGACCCGCCCTGCTCAGCAGCTGCCGTGGCTGCCTTGGTTATTGTCGTGGTCCTGCAATGCCACAGAGGTGGCAGGACTTCTGGGCACAGCAAGTGGTTTTCACAATGACCACACAAAGACTTGTGAGGCACGCAGGCCACCTGCTCCTGTGCCTCATATCACGTGAACTGCTTTGTCTTCACAAGGAAGAGACGTGCATTTTTATCTAAGGCAGAACACTGAAGATACATTTTTTTTCAATGCAGAACAAATTCTTTTGATAAAAATCACAGCACACCCCCTCCCCACATTTTTAAGTTCAAATCCATGTCCTCTAGCTCCCAATGCATTATTGGCCATGTCTACACAACTCCTCAAAATCCCTGTTAATGGAAACATCTGGGAATTTTGCACTCCATAGGGGAAAGGTCCAGAAACCATCTGGTATTTTTGTTGTTGTTTTCAACCTACGTGGTTGGTTGGCACTGTGTTCACACATCCACAGGTGGAACAGCTGCCTGGTGAGAACACCTGTCTGCTTTCTAAGCCAGTGAGGTTAAGGTGAGAGGTTTGCCGGAGTTTGTCTACCTCTGGGATTAAAAAACTATCTATCAAACCAGAAGGCGCGATGGGATGGATGCATCGCGAACAATGCATTTTCTGAGTTCTCTTGTTTAAAAAGTTTTTTTTAAAAAAGTAAAATAAAAAAAAAGATGACATGGCCAATTTGTTACATAAAATGACCTTGTGTATAAATTATTCCTTAAAAAATCCTCTGTTTATATAAAAAATCAGTAGATTAAAAAAATGGTAAAATGTTTTTGTATATTCTGTTGTAAGAATTTATTCCTGTTACTGCAATATACTCTGGATTCTTTACTTATGAGAAATAAAGAAACTGTCTATTTTGAATGGCTGAAGCTAAGGTGACTTTAGTTTCTCTTACTCTGCTTTTTTCTAGTAGTTAAAGTACTACATGGTTTAAGTTAAATAAAAGAATTCTGTATGCACTTTTTGTCTCCAATTTTCTTCCTTCCCTTTGCGGAACCACCATACTGCGTTTCTGCAGCAGGGGAGCCGAGCTTCGTGTGTGTTCACGTGTGTCACCTGAAAGTGCCCCACGTGAAAGTATTGCCTTGTTCCTGGCAGTGAGCATTATATGCCCAGTGCTGAAACCAGGGAAGTTACTCTTTCTCGTTCTAGTAACTCAGCTGGAAGAAAATCTGAAGATGTGAAATGCAGAAATTTGTACTTCGTTTTTGACTTGATTTGTAAGCATCTTGTTCCTATATCTTCCACTGACAAAAGGCAGCCCAAGGTGGGTTTGAGCTGTCTGCCTGGGGCAGAGGATTGAAATGCTTCTCTCCCCATGTCCTTGTGGTCGGAAAAGGAAACAGGTTGTAAATGTCTTAAAATCAAATTAAATATGCATAGACATACACTTGGGTGACAAACTGGTCATCTCAATGAACTTTGATCATGAAAAATTTAACTCCAGCCATGAAATCAGGCTATTAGAGAAAAAACTAAATAGAAAGTTGTGCACAACAGAAATAAAGCCATAGTTATCCAAGACCTGATGAGTTTCAGGTATAAACTGTAAAAGCAAAAAGCATTTAAAAAAACTCCAAGAGCACTCTGTCAAGCTTAGTGCTGGAGTAGGTATCCTGCTCACTGTGGTTGCTCAGAGCCTAACAGTTGGGGTGTCCCCAGTAGATAACCAAAGAGGGTCTCATTTCCAAGGCTGGGCTGTCCAACAGGCTGACGCTGCACCTCCAGGTTGTCACAAGTCTGCAGAAGCCAGAGCACTGGTTTCTTAGGATGAAGGCAGTGGTTCTTTGGAGTTAGAACCTCTCTGTTCTGTGCCACTTTTAGAGTACTAAGGGAAGCTACTGTTTCTGTTTACACTCGCCCCCAAGTCTGCTTGTGTGTTAGTCTGTTTTGCATTACTATAACAAAATACTCGAGACTGGCTAACTTCACAAAGAAGAGAGGTTTATTTGGCTCATAGTTCTGGAGGTTTATGAGCATGATGTGGGCATCAGCTTGGCTCTGGGGAAGACCTCATGGCCAACGACAGGAGCTCATGTGGGAAGAAGATATCACATCTCAAAATAGGAAGCCAGAGAGCAATTCAGGGCTCTGCTCACTCTTGACAACAACTCCATATAACAGTTCAAGGATTCCAAAGAAGTTTCTTAGTCTCTTCTAAGGGCAAATACCCCAATGACCTAAGACATCCCACTAGGCTCCACCTTTCAAAGGCCCCACTACCTCCAACAGCAGCACACTGGAGACCAAACTCCCAACACATGAACCCCTGGGAGACCCACTGGAACCATAGCAAGTAATGAGTCCACACTTGGCTGTATATTTGAGTAGTGACATTCTACTGTCAGTGAAGGCCTTTTACATCCACTGTTTTCACTGGACATTCACAAGCACCTGGACATGGCAGGTTTTTTTATTGCTCTGTTTTACAGAGGTACACATGCACATGCCCCAGACCCCCTGGCTATTAAGTAACCAAACCAGGGCTCAGCCTTTCATGCTACACAGTTTTCGAACAAACTCAGAAGTCCCCTGTAGCAGCCATAACTGAACAGGTCCTGCTGCAAATCAGTGGGGTATCTGGGTCATTCAGAGACCAGGATATGAATGCACCTCTGGGGGACGTCTTTAGAGGCCACGGAGCAGGAAATAGTGGGGAAGTTCATCACAAGAGAGCTCTGAGCCTCCCAATTGGATATCTAAAATCTTTTTCAGTATGTATGCATGACATTGAGCAACTTGCAATAATACCGATGCCCTGTTCTGGAGATCCCTGGCTTGCCAGTGTCCTGAAACAGAAAGAATAAAGGAGTTAAGAGCTCTAGGTGGCTGCTACTTTCCCAGGGGTATAGAAATATCTCCACATTAACCACCATGCCGCTAGACTCCAGCACCATCTACCCCACTTCCAGGCTTTGACTTAGATCTGCTGTATATCAAATAATCCAGGTGAACTTACAAGAGGAACATTGTAAAGTCTATCCTGCATACACAAGTCTGCTGGAAGGCTAGTGGCAAAATGAGGAAGGCCTGTCCAGTGCCTTTGTTATTAGTTGACAGTTGCCTTTTCCCACAGTACATGAATCCAGGCGTGGGAAGACTAATTTTTTTCTAGTATAATTAAGTAAAAAATAGTAGTTACAAGCAGACCAATGTAACAGAAAATACACTAAATCTTAGCTAGTTGTGCGCTATTACTAAAAAAAAAAAAAAAAAAAGTTACCAATGGGGCTATGATTGAAAATTGTGCCCCCAACAGACACTGGATGAGCAGAACTTTGTAGGGTGCAACTTGGCACAAGACCTGGATCAGTGTCATAAAATCAAAAGAAAAGAGCTTCTGATTTTTAAGAGTTAAGGATAATATTTATTATGGAGAGAAGCTAAGTCCAGCTCGAAAGCCTGCTTTAAGAACAGACACTCCTGGTGAGAATATAAAACATTGCAATCACTGTGAAAACCAGTATGGCAGTTCCTCAAAACATTAAACACAGAATTCTCATTTGCTCCAGCACTTTATTCTGGGTCTATTCATAAAAGAGTTAAAATCAGGGACCTGGACACATATTTGGAGGCAAATTTTCTTAGCAGTATTATTAGACGTAGCTAAAAGGTGGAAACCACCCAACTGTCCATCCATAGGTGAATGGAAAAGCCAAGTGTGGTAGGGGCATATAATGGTATGTTATTTAGCCTTTAAAAACAATGGAATCATGTCATCTGTCACAATGCTGATGAAACTTGAGGATGTTATGATAAATGAAAGAAAACACAAAGTGACAAATTTTTTTTTAAGTAACTAATTGAGTTCATCAAGATTGAGGGTATAATGGTGGTTACTAAACGTTGAGAAGAGAAGAAATAGGTGGTTCTTACACGCTGAGTAGCGTCTTGGCTTGGAGTGGTGAGAAAGCCCTAGAGATGAATGGTGGTGATGGCTGGACAGTGCTGGTGTGCTGAATGTCACTAAACCATCCACTTCGAAATTGTTAAAATGAATACCAGGAAAGACAGGGAAAAATCAAAACACTAGACCAGAGGAGTGGCTGCACCTGTACTTGCATGGCCTTGTGGTCCTCAAGCCTGGGCAGGATCTCACAGCCCCACTGCAAGTCTTTTAGAAGAAAAAAAATTACTAGGATTTCATTTTATTGTTATGAAAACCATAACTGAAGCTAGTTAATCCCTTGTGAAACATCTGCCTTTTAGAGAGTTCTTTCTTCTGACAATAAAATAACTCTGTGATTTTGTTGGGCTAATTCAGAATTTTTTCCCTCTGTGTAAACTGTTTTACAAGCAATTTTTAAAAGCCTCTCAAGGCATAATTGAACTCTACACATAGGACTGAACATTTATTTTTCTCTAAAGGAGACATTCCCCAACTGGTTCCCTTTAGGCAGAATCAGTGCAGTTCAGTTCTCGGCAATCTTGGCTTTGAGCTCGGGCTTTCTCACTTGCTTCCAGTATTTCCTGGATGATGACTTGCAAGGCTTTTCCCAGCAGGCGGGCTGGGAACCAGTGTGAGAGTGGAGGGACATGGATGAGTGCCGCATGCCCATTTCCATGATGTAGAGACAGGTAGTAGGTGTAATCACAGACGTACCTGCATCCCCAAGAAACACTGCATTACTTCTCAGACCACCCTCAACCCTCTGTGAACCATAGGCACACATGGCCATGTGCCACCTACAAAGCATAAGGAGGGAGGACCACCACTCAGAGACTTAAGCTTGGTTCTGCTGCCTCAGAAAGAACACGGGGCAGGAATGACCTGGACAAAGTCTGACTCTTGGTCTCATGGTTTCATGACCAGCAAGTGGCCAAGACAGAAAAGGACCAGGCCTTCAACTAATTAGTCCAAATCACCTTGACCCCAGTGACTCTCTTCCTCATTCATGTTTTCATTGAGCCATTTGTTCATTCATCCCTTGGAGAGAAGAAAATGCCTCCAGGGAGCACAGAGTTGGGAGAAGCATAGGTATATGAATATTTATCTGGGACCAAAGCCATATAATTAACTCACAACAAAACAAAAAATTACCAAAACACCCACAAAATATTCCTGGCTCTCAAAATTCCCATCTCTTCTGTAACATCGTCTCAATAACAATGATCCAAATCCAGTGTTAGGAAGAGAGGGGGTCCAAAAAGGAGACCACAAGCCAGGCCCTGATGGGAACAACTGTTCAGCAAAGAAGGGTGACTTGGCAGGTGGCTCCTGGCCAAGCAGCCAGCTGGATGGTACAAGATGGTTTCCTCAGGGCAGAGAGGGAATTTGAAGGGCACTTCCTCTCCCCTACTTGGTTAGTGCCCCTGTTCCTACAAAGCCTACCTGCCCGCATCTCCGGAAAATGTCACCTCAACATCCTCAATGGCAACGCGTTTGCAGACTGTCTTCATGCTGACCCGTGACACAATCACTTCTGGGCCACCTGGCAGGCACACACCTCCCTCTGGCCGGAAGCCCCGGATGTCACCATCTCGGTAGCCATGGTTCTTGCCACATTGTTCTAGAAAAATTGCCTTGGCCGAAGTGTCCACACCCACGTGCACAGCAAGCTGTGTAAACAAAGGCGATAACAGAGAGATCACAGGAAATGGTGTCATCAAGTGTGCAGGAGGGTCAAGACCTGCAAAGGCATCTCAACTCCCAAATCCACCATGAAATCCCAGGATTCCCAGTCTGTGTCTCCTAATTAATATGGTTGGAATGAAAAACTGGGCTCTTTCAACTAAATAAGAACCATATTGCATTTATATTTCAATACTCTTACATTTCAAAATATTTTTACAAGGTAGTGTATTTTCCCTTGTCGGGGTAAGAGGAGAAGAATGCAAAATTTTGTATGTAAGACTAACACAGTGTTTCTCTGAAGTCATGCATCTTTTTAATGAAACTTTAATAAAGGAAGTTAGTAACAGTCAAATAAAATTTTGATAGGATGTATTTGAGTTGACCATATTTTTCTTTTTTAAAAATAGCTGCTGAATATTTTCTCAAAACATTTGGAGCACAGTCTTAATGTCTTGGTGGTAACTGCTTTATTAATCTCATCATACAGTCTGGGGAGCAGTATTTGTACCCATTTTTAATGCAGTAAGTATGTGCAGATAGCATAGGCCGTGTCCTGATTACTTTTTTCTCATTGCTAAGACAAAATACCTAACACCCTAAATTAAGAATGGCAAGGTTTATTTAGCTTGCAGTTTCTGGAGGTTTCAGTCCATAATCAGCTGGTTGCAAAACAGGGTAGCACAGCAGAAGGGCAACAGTTCATGGCAGCAGAAAAATACCAAAAGCAACAAGAGCAAAAAAGGGGAAAGGCAAGCCTCCTTACTTCCCTTATATTGTATGAGGGCTACCTGCCCTAGAGTGGATGTAGCACTCACACCCTAATCCCAGCACTAGATAATGAACTAATCACAAACTCTAGACTCAGAAAAGCCTGCCCCAAATGACTGTATGAGGCTTTGGGGGGACATTCAGACATAAACCATAACATTACCCTTCAGGGGCCCCCAAAGATTAATGTACATCTCTTTACACAAAAACCATTTAGTACATCTCTAAGAGTTGCCAAAGTCCTAACAGTTTCAACATTGCTGAAAGATCTAAGTCCCTAGTTTCCTCCAAGATGTAAGGCAAACTCTTATCTCTGAGCCCCTGTACAAATGAAAAGAAAGTTAAACACTTCCGATATTCAATGGTACAAGATAAACATTTCTTTTTCAAAAGTTGCAAAGGAATGGGACCAAAGCAAGTCCAAAATTCAGCAGGGCAAGCATTAAATCCTGTCGTTCTGTGTGCAGCATCCAACACAACTGGTGGCAAGTTATGGACCCTAAAGGACTTGGGTGGCTCCACCCCTACGGCACTTCCAGTGGTTATAGCTCCCATGACTTCTTTCTTAGGCCCACTGTGCTCCCTCTTTGCAGCTTTCCTTAGACGAACCATGTTCCTGGCTTTCCCAAACTTTTAGGTCTCCACTGCACCTTTGGCTTCACCCGCACAGCTTCACACACTGCCTTCACAGGAGCACATTGCCTGATCTCCCAGGTCTTCTGAAATTGAGGCAAAAGCCTTCTTAACCCCACAACTCTTGGATTCTGCATGTGCCTAAAACCAGTGCCATGGGGACGATGCCAAGGACTGCTGCCAGCTGGAGCAGCAGCCAGGTTTTCCTCCCTCTTGGATATAGGGGTTGAGTGCCTGGATTGCCAAGCAGTCTGAATCCAATTCCGAGGAACAAATTTGCTAGGCCACCAGCATTCTCAAACAAGGTGCTCCTCAGCTTTCTTCTCAAAGCAAAATCTTCTTAACTTTTGCAATTGTGAAGATACAAAGGGTGGGGTCTTGCTGCTTCTTGTGATGTCCTCAGGCCATCTTTTCTATTCTCCTGTTACTTCTGAGCAATTAAAATCTCCTCTGCTCTATCTGTGCAGTCCCCAGCTTTACTGGGGTTTCCTTTCTGGCCAAACTCACAATGATTTTAATGATTCTGTTGGGCCCTTTGGTTTTGATTCTCAAGATAGATCTGGCTAAAATCCCCCAGCAGTAGCCATCCTCCCTGCAACAATATTCAACTGCCTTGAAATTTCTTCTGCCAGGCTAATTAGTCTGCCACCCTTAATCTCAGTTCAAGCAAAGTCTCTGGACACAAGCAAAATACAAACTTTCTGCCAAGGCATAACACACATTGTCTGGAGTCCAGTAGCCAATGCAGTCCTTTTCCCAGCAGAAACCTCCCAAGCCTGGTCTTTAGGATTTCAATCAGCCTTCTGATCTGAGCTCTGACCAGAGTTTCCCATACAGAACAGTCTAAGGCATTCCAGCTCTACTCTTTCATGTGACATCTCTGAACTTTTCCAAGCTCTTTCCACATGCCATTCCAAAAGGCTCTTGAACTGTATGGTCAGGTATAGTCACAGCAAGCACCCAACTACTGGTACAAACTTCTGCCTTGGTTACTTTTCTCATTGCTGAGACAAAATACCTGAACTTCAAAATTAAGGGAGGAAAGGTTCATTTAGCTCACAGCTTGTGAGGGTTTCAATCCATAATCAACTGGTTCCAAGGCAGAGTGGCAAGGCAGAGGGGCAACCATTCATGCCAGTGACAAGAGCAAAAAAGGGAGAGAGATAGCAAGCCTCTTTCAATCTCTTATATTGTATGCAGATTACCCACCCTAGGGCAGATGTAGCACTCATACCCATAATCCCAGCATTGGACCAAGAATCAATCACAAACTCTAGAAGCCCACCCCCATGACTGCATAAAGCTTTGGGGAGACATCCAGACACAAACCATAACAGGTTGGGTGTTTTGAAGATGAGACCTATCTGAATGCACCCCACTCCCCAACAGCTCTCCCAGTTCAGCAAGTTTTTGCCTCATTTCAATCAACCAGTCCTGGTAGGTATGTATGGGACATAACACAAGGCCTCTCTCTTACGTGGAAACTATCTTTGAGTGCTGCCTGGGAATATTTCTAATTTCCTTCTACCCCCTCTCTCTCCAGATTTTTCTTTTCAGATTTATCCTGCATTTCAACTTACGCTTTTACTGGCAGACCCAGAAACTTAGCTGCAACTTTGCACTGGTGGGACATGAGGGTGAGGTGCGAGGGTGAGGTGCACTTCAGCCATCAGCCCTGAAACCAGGGTTCCAGATGGTCTCAGGCTCTGAGCTCCACGACATCATCAGTTTCTAGGACCCACTGCATCACCGACCATCACTTACTCGTGGTTGAAAATCTTTCCAGATTCTGATGACCTTCTTCTTCACTTCCCTGTAATCTACAGGCAGCTGGAGAGTTCGCAGCTCCACATCCATGTCAGTCCCCAGGCCCAGCTTGGAGAGTTCCTGCAGAAAGACAATGTTATGGTAAGGGGCAAAGTTGAGTCTCTGAAACTTCAATCCTTGGACTTTGCCTTTGGGTCTTCTCTGACCCTGGACCCTGTCTTCCCTCCCTCAGAGCTCATGCAGTCTGAAGAAGCCAACAAGAGAGCCATGGTTCCTGTCTCATGAGGGAAACCCCACCGCCCCCCACACACAGCTGCCCCTGTCAAGGGGGATGCCCACAGCTGAGTCAGTCCTGTGCCAGAGGTAAGTTCTATGGACAGACGGGTGAGCCAGATGGAGAAGCTAGGGATAGAGGAGGCTGCAAAGAGAGATGGGACCACAACAGCTGGAGGCCTTTGGAAATGTGATGTGATACGATTCTCTTGGAAGGGCTGAGGGATTTGTCCATTTGTTCTGTGTGTCACAAGGCAAAATATCCAGCACCCTGGACTCTAATCTGAGCAGGAAGCATCTATAGCATCCTTGGGTATTTTGAGGACTAATCTACCATCATCACCTGTGGTGTGAGAGGGAGGGGAAGAATGGAACTAAATCTAGGGAAGCCAGGTTGAATGCTTAGCCAGGTTTGGATTTATCCTGAGGGAAACAGGGAGCCATGGAAGGACTGTGCACAGAGGACAGTGAGTCAGAGCTGCCTTTAAGAAGATGGAACAGGAGGTAACAGCGAGCTAGGGGGATTGTGGGGTCGATTTAGGACTTTCTCAGTTTGAAGGACCCGGGGGGAGCTGGTCTCTTGACCACATGTATCTGGAGCTCACAGAGACTTCTTCATAGACATCAGTATATCAGAGGCAGAAAAAGGCATGGTTCAGATGAGGTCCACAGAGAGAAGGGGTTGCAGCGAGAGGAATCAAGGGCTGTGGAGGACACCTGAGGCAGGAGCGTGCTTCTGCCCTGGAGGGCAGCAGAAACAGCAGGGCTTTTGAAGACAGCCAAGAGAATGACATCGTAGAAGTGTGCATTTCATTCTTGGTAAAATTTCCACCAGGAACATAAGACTTCCCCCAAAAGGCCCAACATACCAAGATGGCTTTGTTTGGTGACTTCATTTGTCCTCTCTTACATTGCTGGTGAGGCAGGACCTCCAGGGCTGTGTGTCCTTGGGTGGAGGGTGGCTAAGGAGGGCCTCCTCACAGACCCCAGACAGGCAATCTGGACCTGCCCTAGGCTTTGGGGGAGACCTCCACAGATGTGGAGCTCCCAGGCTATTGTAGCCGGGGATGAGCATTTCTCTGGGCCCTTTTTGGGCATCTCAGCTCTGTTCCTGATCAGCTCAGCCTTCCTGAGGGACACTGCTCTGTCCTTCAGACACCTGCTCAACTCCCTCAACTGGTTCATGCTTTATTCTCTTCCTAGACACCAAGGTGAACATCACCCTTTGACTTGAGTTGGAAATCATGTGCCTGACTGATGGTGGGAGACCGGAAGGAGGTCAGAGGGACAGAAAGTCACACAGGACAGGGGGCTGGAGATCCATGCATAAGGGAGCCCAGCAGAACAACAGTGTCCTAGACATGCTAAGTTTCCAGTCCCACTGTACCGTCATGGCTACCTCTCCTGAGTGCCACACAAAGCCAGGAACCGAGGTTGCACAGTTCTGGGAGTGGGGGCTGGAAGCCATGATGCTGGGGTTCACTGTGATTCCTCTTTACAGGTCAGGAGGCCTTGGCTGGCCTTAGCATTGCTTCTCAGGCCCCACCTCCCTGTGACGAGCTGGTTTCTCCTACCTGGTGCCAAACTCCTGGGGTCCTTGGCCTGACTCTGAGCAAAGGCTGCAGTGATGCTCTGGAACCAGACACAGTCGCCTGGGAATCTGCTGTTTCCTAAAGGTCACCCACGCTCAGCAGCCAATGGAACTCCCGACTAATTACATTCACTAACCGCAAAAGAGCACTAGCCACAGGATGGAGAGAGCCGCCCTGAGTCACGTGCCTGCTCCAGACCTGAGCTCCGCTGGCCCACGCAATTGCCTGGCAGCTCTTCTCCATAGAAGAATGCAGCTCTTCCTCCGGCGGGAGCTCGTGCCAAGCCCAGAGGGAGGCAGGCACCTGCTGCCAGCCTTTTCTCTCCACCCCATCCCCGAGCCTTTGAGGAGAAGAGAAAGAAACATCTTTGGACACCTTCAAGATCTTCCTGCTGCTGCCGGCTATGGGAGTTGGTTTTGGGGAGCCCCTCCATGATAGTCTCCTAGGGCTGCCCATGGCAATGCGCCCCACACCGGGCGGTTTAGAACAACATAAATTTATTGTCTTTTGGTTCTGGAGGTTATAAGCCCAAAATCAAGGTGTCAGTGGGGCTGGGCTCCCTCTGAAACCTGTAGAAGGATCTTCCTTGCCTTTTCCAGAATCTAGTAGCTCCAGATGTTCCTTGTCTTGTAGTGGCATCACTCCAGCCTTCACATGGCGTTTACCTGGTACCTCTTTATATCACCTGCCCTTGTGTGGCTGTCTGTAGGTCCCACTCTCCCTTTCCGCCACAGCAGCAGTCACACTGGACAATGGCCCAGTATCATGACTTCATTTAACTTGATCGTATCTATAAGCCCCTCTTTCTAATGAAGGTCATGGGCAGTGATGGTTAGACTTCAACATCTCCTAGGAGAACAAGGTTGAGCCCATAGCACTTTCTCGGCTTGTACTTTCCTGAAGATTGACAGCATCTCTCTTTCAAAGGTAGAAACTGCAGGGGAGCCACCATGCAGATCTTACTGGCATTTATGGACCCAGTATGAATTGAAGGGCACTTGACATGAGAAGTCTATTTCTCCAGACCAAAGAGCAGGGCCTAGGAGATCCAAGGGTTCTGCTTGTGCTTGTGATGTGTCTCCTGTTCTCACCTGGTCTGGGGCTGCCCTTCTAACCAGTCATATTGATGTTTCAACCCCCAGAATTCAGGGGTGCACAGTAGCTGGACAAAATGCAGGTGTCACATGTTGCCCACATCAGCTCATATCACCACATGCCACCAAATAACTTAGGAAACATGTCTAACATTTAGAGAATAGAAGAACCGGGTATGAGAGTTGCAGAGACGGGGTTATGGACCAAGGTAAACTCAAACCTGTTCACATGTTGCATACTGGAATTATCCTTTACAATCTTCCTGGTATATTTTCTCAAGTTAGCTAGAATATCACTGTCTTTGTCTTTTCCTCCACAGTTGTCCTGATGAAGGGACAGGTTCCAACTTGTTATCATACAGATAGGAACTCATTGTCATCCTGAATTCTGCTAAGGTACAGCCACCCTCCCTGGGAGGGGATCACCACTGCTGCCCATGCTGTGGACCTGGACACCCCCACCCCTGCTAGATTTCCACGGAGCCCTGTGAGTAGAGGGAGGAACACAGTAGCCAGCAGGCCTTTGCCGTAGAGAACAGAGAACACTTTCTCCATGGCAATCACAGACAGTAGCAGTCTGGGGACAGGAGAGAAACTGTCCCTTCACTAGTTGAGGACCTTACCTATGCCCTGGCCAAGCTACTTGGATGACCCTGGGAAGGCTGTGGCCATCCTCAGGCCACCAGAATGAGCCACTGGCTATAGCAGGGTTGGGAATACTACGGCCTGAATTGTATCCCCACAGATTCATATGCTAAAATCTGTCCTAGTTATTCTTTTTCTCATTGCTGAGACAAAATATCTGACACCCGAAGTTAAAGAAGGAAGGGTTTATTTAGCTCACAGTCTGTAGAGGTTTCAGTATATAATTGGCTGTGTCCAAGGCTGGGTAGCATGGCAGAGGGGCGTCCCCGAGGAGAAACAGCACACGGTGGCAGAAAAGAGCAAAAGCAACAAGTGAGGAGAGAGAGCAAGACTGTTTTCCTCTCTTACAGTATTCGCAGGCTGCCCGCCTCCATTCCCAGCACTAGACAATGATCCAATCACAAACTCTAGGTGCAGTTGCCTCCGAAGAGCCCACCACTCCGTGACCACCTGAGGGTTTGAGGGAACATCCAGACACAAACGATAACGAAGCCCTAACCCCCAATGAGATGGGATTAGAGCACTGGTCCTTGGGGAAGTGATGAGGTTAAATCAGTGGGATGGGGTCTCCATGATGGGATCAGTGTCCTTACAAGAAGAGCTGAGACCAGAGCCTTGCCCTCTCTCAGCAGGTGAGGTACAGCACGATGGGGGCACAAGCAAACCAGGCAGAGAGCCGTCATCAGGATGCAACTCTGCCACCCCCTTGATTTGGCCTTCCAGCCGTCAAAACTGTGTGGAATTGATGTCTGTCATGTAAGCCATTCGGCCTGTGAAACTTTGGTACAGCAGCCCCAGCAGGCTGAGACAGGGTTTACAGAGGATCTTGAGATGAGGTCTTGCCGGGTTTCAGAACTGTGCCACACCAGCCAGTCTGCACACCATTCAGCTTCAGCAGGCCACAGCCAATGTCATTCGGGAGATTAGGGAACTTTTCTCCACTCCACACCACCTTGATATCACGGAGAGTGTCTCTAGGCACTGTCTCCCCTGGAAACTCCTGCTCTTGAAAGGTCTGTCTGCCACCCTCCCCCAACCCCACCATACACACCCTGGCATTGTGTTCTAGGACACATTTTACAAAACTAATCCAAGGCAGGTGGTCACTCTGAGCCTGAATTGCGTAGGGTCAGGCAAAGGGGCACACACAGAATTGGAGCCCAATCGTGCTATTGCCGGCAAAGGCATGGGTTTTGGGGTCAGCAAGACCAAGTTTGAGACCTGGACCTACCACCCTGCACTGGGTTGTTAGTCCTGTCATTGATCTCTGCTCTTCCTCAATTTTCTCGTCTGTGCAGTGGGGATAAGTGAAACTTGGAGGGGTTTTCATGAATTTCAGAGGAACAGATTCCCAAAGACTTCATGAATTTTAGATGGCACATAGTTGGACCTTTATAGGAAAGATGGGTGACTATAGTTGATTAAGTAAAATTTTGGGATACTCAATCTAAAATGGCGTGGAAAATCAGAGGAGGGAGGAAACAGGGTAGAAAAAGTTTCACGCAGGCACAGAGGGAGTCACCGCAGGAGGAACGCTGTGATGGCTCTGTGCAGACAAAGCAGGGGAGCTAGCTTATATACGCTCAGGCAGAGGAGGGGTTTGGGAAGCTGACGTAACTTCCTTAGGAGGTAGTGGCAGAAAGGGATTGGGCTATTTTGCACGCCTACGGGCTTTGGCAAGGGCTTATGGGAAGAAGGACCCACAGGGATTGCTGGGAAGAAGGAGCTAGGCACCATTATGATTCAGCATTTCACCATCACCATGATGGCTGGGAGAACCCCGGGCAGGGGAACCCTATCAATAATGAACTCATGTTAACTTGCGAAAGTTGTGCAAGAAGGATTTGTTGAGAGTGACATTTATTAGAGGGTGATGAGCATGGGCCCAGCAAAAGCAGCAGGAACCTTCTGCATGAGCAGCCTGTGGGCCACTGGCTGCCACAACCGTTTCTGCTGAGAAGGGCTGGTGGCTTCAGCAAAGGGAATGTGGGTTCTGTGCAGAAATGGAGAAAGCCAGGGCTTGTGCTTTCTGAGCTGGCACTTTCTCAGCAGAAGTTGCAGTCTTCTGTGCTAAAAAGACGAGGGACAGTGCCTGGCATATGCTCACTGCCCAAAATGAAACCCAGCCTATTGCGCTTGCCAGAGGCATGACCAAGCCCACCAGGGCATTCAGGGTCCATGCCCCGCTCATAATGACTCAAAAAAGCCTGAACCCCACCAGTTGCAAAAGTCCTGGGGAAGCGGGGAGCCCTGCCTTCTGCCCTTTTTTTTCTTTCCCACTCTTCCAGCTTCTGCATTGTCCAAAACCTAGTAGCCAGGAACACATGGTCACTTCCCAGAGGGACAGAAGAAAGGAAGACACCAGTTGCTCTCCAAATTTGCTCAAATCCACTGAGGCTGTGGCACCAGCTGGTGTTGAGAAACAGTTGCTGTTTTTCCAACACCTGATTCTTGCCTCACCAAAGGCAGTCCGGGGATGCGGGAAGGAATTGCTGCCTCACTCGGTGGGTTGAAAGAGCATCCCAAGCCTGGACGCTGTTCCTGCTTAGGGCGCAGTGCTTCTCACACTTGGAGCAGAAGCAAGAGTAGAAGCCACTGTACTGGGCTGCAGAGCCTGAGGCCAGGCAGGGACACAGAGGTCCGAGCTCGCGGTTTCTGCCTGTTCCTGGGGGAGTTTGTGCAAACTACTGGGGCTTGTTGAGTTTGTTTTCCTATCTGTGAACTGTAGCATGGATAGGACCTCCCTCATGCAGTTGCTGTGATGGCTAAGTAAGACCATGCAGGTGAGACCTGCCCTGGGGAGGAGGGTCTTTGGGGCAGGGAAGATTAGCAGGAGTCACCCAGCAAAACAACTTCCCATGGAGCAAGAGGGGTGAGGCCTGGAGGTGTATGCAGACTTGCCTTTCCCTCTCTCTCTTCTTTCTTTCTTTGTCTTTTTTCCTTTTTCTTTCTTTCCTTTTTTGTTTCCTTCCTTTCTCTCCCCCTTCTTTCCCTCCTTTCCTCCACTAATTCCTTTCCTTGCACCCTTTCCTCCTCCTCTTTCCTTCATCTCCCTCCCCCCACCCCTTTCTCCACCCCTCCCTCCTTTCTTTGCTTCCTCCCATTCATTTTCCTCTCACTTTTCCATTAGTCATTGTCCGTGGCTGAGGCGTCCCCTGCATGCCGTCTTGGTGCTGGGCTCTGGATGAGGGTCTCACTGTATAGAGGGAGGGGGAAAAAATCAGGATCTCACAGTTTCTTGCATCTCTTGATGGAAATGTAAATAGCCATTGATGGAAATAGTCATCCCTTGAGGGAAGAATTAAGGTTGATGCTTCTTTTCATACTCATTAAGATTTTTACAATAGACACTTGCGTGCCATTTTTCCAGTAATCATCCTAGCTGTGCCTGGAGGGCCCATGATGTGAACTGACCCTGTGCCGAGCCTTCCCATGACTCTTCTGAGGAGGAACCGCTGGTGTCTCCGTTCTACAGGTGAGGGAATTGAGGCCCAGAGAGTGCACATTAAAAAGAGGAGAAGTTGCAGGAGACAGTCACTGGAAGTCAGGGCTAACCGTCCAGTGCTGATGGCAGCCCTCACCAGTGCTTTGGGAAATCTTTGGATACTGACTAAATATTAGTGCTCTGTGTTAGCAATGTTCAGTTCCACTGTTCAGGGTCAGGTTCTGTTCTCCACAGGGGATGCTTGCCCTAGTCCTTTAAGTTACTCTTCCATACAAGCAGGCCAGACTTGCCTGGAAAAACCCAGGAAGGGAGACAGCAACGTACAACTCCCAATCTTCTCCCCCTCAGTGGTTATCTCCAAATATTTATCATGTGCTCCATTTCATAAAAGTGTCAACATGCATGCACCGTTAACTGTGTTCTTGATGTCTTCCAGTGGACGCCATTGTTAGTAAGTGGATGTAAACTTAGGATGTAAACTTTTAGGTAATTTTCTCAATTTCTTCCTGTTGTGGACCAGCTTCTGATCAGTTGTCACTGTGTTTACATCAAAATGTGACTGATTAAGAGCTCATGTGAGGGGCGGGAAGAGCTCACGCGTCATGCTGTTTACACATCACCTCTCCGTGAGGGTTTGCAGGTCATTTCTTTGAACACTCCTTGAACATAACTTGGGATTAATTTAATTAAGAATGAATAATATAATCTTGAAACCCATTAATGAGACTGAAATACTTTGTAAAAAATGAAAAGTGAATCAAAGCGAGAGAACCCTTCTGTCACCTTGATGTCCCTTCCTCCAAGTGAAAGGTCACTCTTCCCTCAGGAAGCCATGCTGCCTGGGGATGAGGTGACGTACCAACCAAGGTGCAGCACAAAGCAGTCACGCTGTGGAATGCTTATCAAGGGTAACCCATTTCTTATTTTCACAGCCTGTCCATAGAAACTCACACTGACTAGGGTGGCCATGATGGAAAACCAGAAATCAATGAGTGTTGGTGAGGATGTGGAAAAACTGTAATCCTTCCACACTGTGGGTAGGAATGTAAAATGATGCCCTCCCCTGAGAAACAGCATGGCAGTTTCTCAAACAATTAAACATAGAATTGCCATAGGATCCAGCAATTCACTTGTGGCTATATGCCCAAAAGAATGAAGCCAAGATCTCAAAGAGATAGTTGTGTGTCCATGTTCATTGTAGCATTATTCACAACGACCAATAGAGGGAAGCCATCCAGGTGTCCGATGACAGATGAATTGATAAGAAAGATGTGGTAAAGATGAACAATAGAATATTATTCAGCTTTTAAAAAGATCAAATGTCACATGCTAAAATATGGATGATCTCGTAGGACATGATGCTAAGTGAAATAAAGCATTCACAAAAAATAAAGTGGTGTATGATTTCGCTTACATGAGGTATCTAATGTGACCAAAGTCCTAGAAACAGAAAATAGAATGGTAGCCACCAGAAGGTAAAAAGAGGGAAATAGAGAGCTGTTGGTTAATGGATATAGAGTTTCAGTTCTGCAACATGAAGAAGTTTTAAAGGCCTATTGCACAGCTATATGAACACAGTATAATAGTAATTATGAGGGATGGGGAAGGGGTCGCTAAGGGGATATCGTTTAAAGAGTTTGAAACTTCCTTTTGGAACAGTGGAAAGTTCTAGACCTGAATAGGATGATGGTTGTACAACAATGTGAATGTACTCAATGTCAATGAATTGCACATTTGAAAACAGTTAAAATGGCAAAAATAATAGCACAAATATTTACTACGATTTACAAAATTATGGATTTCGACTTTATCTTCTCCCACAGCATTTCTCAACCTGACTAAAAAATGCTGTCTGAAGAAGGACTGTGTTCACAGGAAGTCAGAGCACAGGCTGTCACCCATCATTCAGGTGGGGTTAAGGATTACACTGCGTAGCTGAAAGTGTTCTAGAGTTCTACCAAAACCACAAGACAAGAAGAGTCTCATGGGTGGGCAACAGGTGGGGGTCCTGGAAGGATACTGAAAGAGCACCGGTGCCCAAATACACAGTGCAGTTTCCCAACTATTTTCCCATTTCTATGGCACCCAGTGCCTGAAATGTCACTTGCACAGTTAGCTCCTTTGGATTGTTAAGTCCCTATCTAGATATTCTGCAAATGACCACAGGAAAGAAAACCCAGCGTCCTTCGCATCTTCCTGCTCAGAGAGAAGGTGCAGCATGTGAGCCTGGGGTAGAAGCCAAAGCTGGGAGAGGCCGGAGCTTCCAAGAGAGGTGTGACCTCACAAGGCATCCGGGGAGTCACATGTGCCCAGAGACATCCAGCATAAAGCCTGGGGGGACCTAATGAATGACCTCCCACACTGGTTTGGAGTTGCAGGACTAGGAGGGCCTCTATGGATTTGGGATTTCAGGTATACCACCCTAGTGTGATGCTGATATTTTTCAAGATTTCTAACCTGCTTCTAATGTGCACATGAGGGTAAAAGTGAGAAAAGGCACATACACTATGGCTTTTTTGTTCATATCTCTTTCCTCAGTGAGAATAAAAATGAGCTAAGAGCTGTCTTTTGGATCTAGAGTCAAACCCTGTGGCCCCGAGTCCCCTGCATGATTTATTTCCTGGGTCATTCTTGTGTGCGTACTTTTCCCCTGAATTTATTTCCGGGGTCATTCTCATGTGCATACTTTTCTCTTGTGCACCACTGTGTGTGTAACAGGCTGTGCTTTCATCACAGTTAATCCAGCCCAAATCCAGCCCGGGTTCTGGCCTGGTGAAGCAGAGGAGGAGGTTGGAGCATTTCCCAGGCCACTGGAGTGGGAACCCAGAAAGGATGCACTGCGTTCCTCAGACCTAATCCCCAGACACTGAAGGCCAAGCCCTGCGCATATGACCCCGCGAGAAAGCAAGCACTGCTCAGCAATGACAGCGTAAGATGCAGCCGACTATGATGTTCATCTAATGTCAAGACGCCACAAGATTTTTTAAAGTAGTTCTTCAAATCAATGAAACATGCGGAGTGCTGGGAACAAAGACAGAGGACGTGTAGTTCCCCCCTCCATCTGCCCTTCCAGTTAACCAAGGTCAACCATGGTCTGAAAATACTAATGGAAAATTCCAGAACTAGGCAGTTTATGTCTTAAATAACTTTTATTATGCTATGTCATTATATAATTCTTGTATTTTATCATGAGTTATTGTTAATCTTTTACTGCGCTTAATTTATAAATTAAACTTTTTGTGGTACTGGGAAGTGAACCCAGGACCTTTCACACTGAGCTATATCCTCATTTTTTTATTTTTTTACTCTCAGATAGGGTCTCACTGGGTTGCTAAGTTTTCCAGGCTGCATTTGAACTCATCATTCTCCTGCCTCAGCCTTCCAAAGTGCTGGGAATACAGGTGTGCCCCACCATGCCCAATTAAATTCAAGTTTATGAATGGTATGTTGCTACAGGAATATTTTATATAATATATAGAGTTCAGCACTTTCCATAGTTTCACACCTCTATGAGAGGTCTTGGAATATACTTCCAGCAGATAAGGGGGACTACTATATACAAAGAATACAGGTGTGCCCCACCATGCCCAATTAAATTCAAGTTTATGAATGGTATGTTGCTACAGGAATATTTTATATAATATATAGAGTTCAGCACTTTCTATAGTTTCACACCTCTATGAGAGGTCTTGGAATATACTTCCAGCAGATAAGGGGGACTACTATATACAAAGACGTATAGCTACTTAAAAAGTGTCCACTTTGGTTTAACCTTCAGTATAGGTAAAGCTGAGGATGTAATTCCTTTTGAATGAATCTGAGATGGTACTGACTCCAACATCTGAGTACCTAGAAGTTAAGGGTCACAGTGAATAATAATGACCTATGGTCTGGGTCACTATGTAAAACTTGGGCTTGAAGTGGGAAGAGCGCCCACTACGGGCAGCTCAATGTTAAATACTTTGGCACATATTGTTGGCAAAGAGAATCAAGTCTCCCTTGCTGGAGTTTGTAGTAAATGACTGATCTCACTGCAAACTTTTGGCATTTATCATATTTTTCTGCATTTTCCTTTTCAACATTTATTTCTCATTTATGAATAACTAAAAAACACATTTTAAATTTGGTTGGTTATACAAGTTCTGTTTGTCAATTATATTTTCAACATTGAAAATACTTTTCTGTGATTTTCTGTTTTATTGTTGGTTTTGAGACACCCTTAGTCTCATCAGATTGCCCATTCTTGTAAGTGATTTGTCTCTTCTCTCTGAGTTCTTAGAAATCTGCTTGTCTCTGATGTTCTACAGTATTATTATGATGTGTTTAGGTGGGGATTTTATTTGCCCTAGCTTATCTCTGTAGATTCATGTCTTTCATAAATTCTGGAATATTGTCAATCTTTACTCCTTGAATATTGCTTTTCTTCCATTCTCATTTTTTTCTCCTTCTGGAACTTCAAATAAATAAATGTAAGAACACTTTACCTGTTATCCATATCTCTTAATCTCCTCACATTCTTGTTCATCTCTTTATACTGCCCCTTGAATAATATCTTCAGATGTATCTTCTAGTTCACTAATTTTCTCTTTATCAGTCTCTAAACTGCCACATGCATTTAGATAAACATTTCTCTCTTTTCCTATTAAGATATAATTCACATATCATACACTTCACCATTTAAAGTCTACAGTCCAATGACTTTTAGTGTATTCGGAGTTCTGTAACCAGCATCACAATATCTCCAGGCCCCCGGTTACCCTAGGTAACCATGAGTCTACTTTATGTCTTAACTGATTTTGTTTAATGTGGATACATATAAGTGGAATCACACAACATATGGTCTTTTGTGATTGGTATCTTTCACCTAACTTAATTCTAAACTCCCCTTTAAGTCATTTTGTAACCTTGAAATAGAATTTTAAAAGTTAGATTTTTCCTTATAGAGATGAACAGTTTCCCCAAAACCCACCCCCAGCAGTAACCAAACTCCTTCCCTGGGTCTCAAAAAAGTGACCAGACATAGAGATGTGAGCCTCTGGATGTAGGGGTGGGGCTCCTTCCCACAAAGATAGATGGATCTGCCTCAGGTATCTCCCCGTGCCTCCCCTCCCCTCGCTCCCACCTGTACACAAGGAGATGGTGGTGTGAGGCAAATGGGGTCCTTTTTCCTTTTTACCCAAATGTATGGCTTCGTTTGATTTGATCAGCAGTGAACAGACAAACCCGAGTGTATGAGCCTAAATAGCTGGTAACCATCTGTTGAGTTTTCACTTTAATACAGTACTTATGTCTCTAATTTCTATAAATTCTACCATTCCCATTTTCAATTTACCTGATTCTGACCATTTCTTGCTGCCTGTTTTTGTGACTCTATCCTCAAATACTTCACTTTTAATTTTGCTATTTTCTGATTCTAGTAGCTGAAGTTCTTGAGGCTCTAAGGCTGCTTCTGCTGATTTTTACTCATGGAAGCTTGTTTCTTCACATACTTGGTGACCTTGGTTTGAAAACTGACATTTAGTTCAGCTTCATTTGGAGGAAGTCTGAGGTCTTAAATCAAGAGAAATTACAAGAACATCTACAGCGGCTGGGGTACTTGACACCCAGGGTCCCGTTTTCAGGCTCTGGTGGAGTTGTAAAGAAGGTGCTGGGTTTCATTCTCAAACCTTTTGCTACTCACAATGCTGGTCATGGAATTTGCCTCCATTTGCATGCACGTGTGTGTGTGTGTGTGTGTGTGTGTGTGTGTGTGTGTGTGTTTGCGCTCTTCAGAGTTGTCCTTGACCTTCTGCTTGCCCAGCAACTTACAGAAGCGCTCTCTTCTTTGGCTGATGTGCAGGGAAAGGGTCCCTGAGGGCATCTAATTTGCCATCTCCCTGCCACTTCCTGGAAGCCCCCAGCCTGAGAGTTTCTGCTCTAGTTTCCCAACCCTACTAGTGGGCCTTGAGCCTCCCAAGTAATCCTCTCCATCATTCTACTTCCTGTGTGAGTTAGCCAGTCACATTTCATTGCCTGCAGCCAAGGACCTGGACCAACACAAAAGTCTTCTGGTTACAAGATAATCAGATTTGTGAGCGCTGGCAATGGCCCACCCTGTTCTGAGGACTTCACACATGTCAGCTCCCCAAGTCACCTTGACCTACTCATTTGACAAATGAGGAAACCAAGGCTCAGGAACACTGGGTGACTAGAATGAGGAGGTGAATCCAAGCAGCCTGCCACTTTTCCATTATCCTGATTGCAAAGAAATGAAGGATTCAGGACCGTAGGGAACTTGGCCAAAGAGAGCCTGTTTATTGAGGAACTGACGGCAGACACCCAGGGGCTCATGAAGGCCTTGGGCTGGTTTTTCTGGTATGTTGGGTACAGCGAAGGCTTAACAGTGGATCCAGAGTATCTCTGAGCTTTTCTTTCTTTCTTTCTTTCTTTCTTTCTTTCTTTCTTTCTTTCTTTCTTTCTTTCTTCCTTTCTTTCTTTCTTTCTTTCTTCCTTTCTTTCTGGTTGGAAAAATCCAACTCTGGAATCAAGTCTCCTGACTGCATCTGTGCTGACAGGCTAGAAAATCAATGCCACAGTTGCTACAAGGGCATGATGCTAGTGGTTTTGTTACATTTTCAGTTTGACCGGGAAACTGGGAATAGAGTAGAGACCCCACCTTTTTGCTTGCTCCAACAGAGGCATGAAATTGAAGGTTAAGTGTGAATAAACAGCTGTCAGTATCAGGAGCCTCGAAGTGACACCCACATGGGGACGGATCACAAACAATCACGCTAAGGAGGACAGGCAGGTCACCCTGCAGGGAAGAGCCCTGGCACTCCTCATGGACTGTCTCTGAGTCAGCGACTTCCTGACCAATAAATGTCCTGTTTATCCTAATAACCATTCCTTAAGTGCTTAGCCTGTGCCAGGCACAATGTTTAAACAAAACTGCCTTGTGTATTTATCTCTTTGTAGCCTCAGATCAGTCTCCCAACTGCAGCACTAATATCCCCCCATTCATGAGTGAGGAAACCAAGGCCCCACAACCAGAAGGAGTGAGGGTGATAAGAGCCCAGCCCTGGGTTTGGCCCTGAGGCCTTGGTGCGCCCTCCACAGGAGTGTCCCTTTGACCTCCTTTCTATTACCGCAAAGGTGGGAGGAGCATCAGCAGGCAGGCAAGCCGCAACCCAAGGACTGAAGGCAAGCCATTCCCCCGGGGCCTGCAGATTTGTTTGTCTTCCTTTCTGTGTGATGCTGGTTACCAAGGGTCTTACAAGCTGGGATTTCTCAGCAATCACAGAAGGAACCAGCTGTGTGTGTGGGGGGGGAATGCGGGGCAGAAGGGAAGGGGGACAGAGTTTACCTTCACTGCTTCCCAGCTGGAATTCACCAGGTGCTGCCGGAAGGGCCCAAAACCTGAAACCAAAGGTACCCAGGTTTGCTCAAGTCAGACTGTACCACTGCAAGAATCTCTGACTGTTACTCAGGCCATTTCAGGATCTGGGCTACTCCTGCAGCCCTGCTGCTCTGGGGGCATCTCAGAGTCCTGTTAGCCTTTGCTGAAATGAGGTCCCATCACTGGGAGGATTGGGAATATGTGTGTGCACAAATATCTGATTGAAATGCAGGCTCTGTAGAGAAGCAAAGATAGACCCAGAAGAATGCACTCAATTACTTATCAACAACAGTGCAAAAGTAATTCCATGGAGGAAGGAGAGCCTTTTCAACAAATGGGTACAGGAGCAATTGGACACTGGAACACAAAACACTGACCTCTTTACTCAAGTCACACCTTACACAAAATGAATTCTAAAAGGATCATGGGTTTGTGTGTATGAATTAAAACTATAGAATGCTTAGGGGGAAAAGAGGAAGTAAATCTTGGAACCTGAGGCTAAGCAGAGTTCTTAGACTTGAAACAAAAAGTACTACCTATAAAAGGAAAACTGACAAATCAGACCCCTTCACAATTTAAAACTTTGGGTGCCAAGGCATAGCTCAATGGTAAAGTATGTTCTTAGCATTCACAAGGCTTTGGGTTCAATCCCCAGCACCAAAAAGAAAAAAAGAAGAAAAATATTAAGCATTGCTCCAGAAACAACTATATCAAGAGGATGAAAAGCCAAGCTACAGAACAAGAGAAAATAGTTAGAAACCACCTATCTCAATAAGGCATTATATGTAGAATGTATACCAAACAGTCAAAGTTCAATTTTAAAATAATCTAATTAGAAAATGTGCAAAAGACACAAACAAACTTTTCATCAAAGAACATATTAGTACATCAACACATGAAAAGATATTCAACAGCATTAGCCATTAAGAAAATGCAATTGAAAATCACCCTGAGGCATCACTACACAGTTATCAGAGTGACTAAAATAGAAATACTCATCACATCAAATGCTGGTGAGGACAAGGAGGAGGTAGGTCACACGCACATTGCTGGTGGGGGTGTAAAATGATACTGTCACTTTGGAAAGGAGTATTTGCTCTAAAACAGAAAGTGAACTAGCTAGTATTTGCACACCTGGGCCATTTATCTCAGAGAAATGAATACCGGTTTTACATAGAGATGTTCACAGAAGTTTTCTGTGTGGCAGTTCCAAGGCTGGAACCTACCCTAATGTTCTTCAATAGCATAAGAGGGAAACAAGCTGTGGCACATGCATACCATGGAATACCATTCAACGGTGAGAAGAAAGGAAGCAAATGGGAACTACCCACATGTCTGTTAACTGATGAAAGGAAAACAAAATGTGATATAATCCATGCAATGGGATATTATTGGCAGTAAAAAGGAAATGAATTATTAATAAAAGCTACAGCATGGAAAAACATTGAAAACGTGGTAAGTGAAGGAAGCCAGTCACAAGGGACCACATTTTGTATGATCCCATTTATATAAAATGTCCAACACAGACAATCCACAGAGACAGAAGGTCAGTGGCTGCATAGGGCTGTGTATGTGCTAGGGGGACATGGACAGTGACAGCTTAGGGGACCAGGATCTCTTTTTGGGGTACTGAATTTGTTCTACAATTGATTGGGACCATGAATGTTTACCTCTGAAGATATGAAGTATTCACACTTGAAATGAGTGAACTGTATGACGGTGAATTCTATCTCAATAAAGCTAGTAAATATTTTAAATGAATGAACTCTTGATAGCAAACAATAACTTGGATGAACCTCCAAAGAGTTACACGGAGTGAAGAAAAGGCAATCTCATACTGCATGATCCCTACTATATGATATTTATAAAATACAATAATTACAGAGACAAAGAACAGATTAATGCTTGTCAGATGTTACCGCTGGGAGAAGGGAGCCAGTAATGCTATAAAACGGTGGCATCAGGGAGCCTGTGGTGAGGGTAGAGCTGTGTATGTTGATTGTGATTGTGGTTACAGGAAGCTACCTGTGTGACAGAACTGTAGAGAGCTGTATACACACGTGTCCACATGTACACACACACACACATTGAATTACACCAGGGTCAATATCCTGGCTTTGATATTGAAGATGCGAACATCAGGACAGTTTAGGTACGGGGTACATAGGATCTCTCTGTATACATTTATTTGCAAATTCTTTCGAATCTATAATTATTTTAAAATACAAACTTTTAACACTACCTACGAGGGAGGCCAGCTGCTGTAAGGTGGGCCTGTGGCAGACCGGGGCACTCGTCTCAGAGTGGTTTGCAGATATAGACAGCAATCTATCACACAATTTTATCCAGGGTACAGCTGAGGACCTGTGCTCGGTGGCCTGAAGTAGGACTTGGCAAAGGTTGCTTGAGAAATCTCCGGAGGCAGGGTGCCCTTTTGGAGGGGGGCAGCTGTGCTGAACCTCTCACTGTGATTATTGGTACCGGTTGGAACACCTCGATCTTGAGGCAGTGTGTCAGAGCCCTGGCTTTCCCACTACTGTCTCCTTGTCAGTTGTCTCGGTGAGACTCGCACATGAAGCAAATCCAATTAAGAGACTGCCCCTGGCAGCTCAGAACCTAATAACCGAGGCCCCACCTGAAATCCGGTGGGTATTTCCAAACTGCAGCTGACTATCAAGCACTTCTTCACACCATCTGGTGCCGGCCAGCAAACCGCAGCCTGGCAAGGCAATGGCAAGGGTCGGTGGGGCTCGAGAGGGGCCAGGGGTCTCTGAGGGCCAAATTTCACTCCTGACATTGACAGGGAACTCGATTTCCTTAGGGATTCCAGTGTCATTTGAACCCCTCAGTCTCTAACCCCAAAATAACATAAAGGAGAGCGAAGGACCTGAAAGGGCTTCATAGGAATCTTTTTTTCTTCAGAACGTTGACAAGACTGAATTACAGCCTGAGGATGTTAAGACCAACAACTTTCTACTAAGACAGGTGAGTTTTACCATGAAAGAATCCTCTCCTTGTGGCTTCCATCTTTCTTTCCTTCACCCAGCACAACTCAAGAAACCTTGAATGTAGCTGGGTGTGGTGGCACAATGCCTGTAATCCCAGTATACTGGGAGGCTGAGGCAGAAGGATTGCAAGTTTGAGCTCAACCTGGGCAACTTAGTGACTGAGTGAGACCTTGACTCAAAATAAAAATTTAAAAAGGGGAACAGACTGGAGACATAGCTCAGTGCAAAAGCCCTGGATTTAGTGCCCAGTACTGGGAAAAGGAAAGGAAGGAAGGAAGAAAGGAAAAGAAAGAAAGGCAAGATTAAAATATGCTTAACTAAAAACAAACAAAGAACTAAATAAATAACTAAAGAGCTCAGTATCTAACTAAAAATAAACAAAGAGCTTTGTGAAGAAAGATCCAGTAAGCCCCGAGGGACCCACTGTGACCATGACGTGTGAGGCGCCCGTAGCTGGGGTGACTGGGGGTGTGCTGCTGGGTCGGTGAGCAGACATCCTCTCTTCCCAGTTGGGCGGCTGCGGTCAGAGGCAGCCCAGGGAGGGAAGGAGGGGACCTTTCCGAGTTCTCACTGTCAGGAAAGCTGGCATCCTGGGGATGGGGACTTGGGGGCTGGTCATGCTAGAGGAACCAGGACAGCCTGGTGAGCATCCTGTCCTTTCTGAGCACACAGGTCACTCTTTGCTATGGAATGTGCCTCCAAACGCGTGTCCACCGGGTCCTAGCCTCAGGGACAGCAGGTGCCTGCCTCAGCTTCCTCCCCGAGGGGCTGAAGGACAAACAAAGTCAGTGCCTAAGCCCCAGTGGGCACCTTCATTCATGCCACGCAAGTTATTTGCGGTGCATGAGCCACAGAGGCCGGAAAGCCTGTGTCCCTGCCTGGTTTTTAATAGGTCAGCGCAGGAAGTTCGCTTCCACCAGAAATTCTTAGCACCCCGAGTCATGGCTCTTTGTCCCGTCGCGGGTTGTTTACGAGCGGGATCAGGCAAACCGGAACGCAGGGAAATTCAGTCTTACCGGTCACCACGACGCAGCTGGACTGCGAGTCCATGGGACAGACATCAGAGCGTGTCCAGGTCCAGGCGCTGCAGCTGGCGGACGCAGCGGCTCCCAGCCCGGGCGCCCCCTCCCGACGCCAGGTCCCCGGCCCAAGAGGCAGACGACAGTGGGGGAGGGTTGCAAGGCGATGCCCAGGACGCGCAGGCCACTGGCAGCTGCTGAGCAGAGGATCAGGCGCCACGAGGGACTCTACACCCTCGCTGCTGTGCCTTGCTCCGGGTGGCTGAGGGCACCAGCGGCCGTGTCCCTGGCACGGGCGGGGTCTCCAGCGCCCAGAGCTAAAGTGTACTGAAACAAGGACTATGGGGCAAACCAGGATGGTGGGTCATCCAATAAACTGCTTGATTTTTTTTCTCCCACTCCTTAATAATGTTCCCCGTTCTCTGCTTGAGACCTTCATTGTGTTTAGCCGTTAGGATTCGGTGAAATCAAAATTTGGTTCTGCAAAATACATGGGAAAAAAGAGAAAGGAAGGAGAGAAGGAAGAGAGAAGGAAGGAAGGAAAGAACCCCTTCCTCTAGCTATGTGACTTCGCTCCCCCGACACTCCCACAGTGCTGTCAAAAGCCTTGGTGGCCTGCAAGCTCTGGTTCCTGGCAAGGCCACGTCCCTATCCCGAGTGTCCTGCTCTGTGCAGTGGGGCTCACGACGCCCTCTCACTTCCAGTCTCCTCGTGTTCCAGGCATTGTCCTCGGCTCTGCCAGCCCTAGAGGGGGGACTCACCAGCTACCTTCCCAGGCTGTGTGCCCACACTCCGCGTTTTGTCTGCGAAAAGCCCTTCGCTTTGGGCCCTTCTGGGTAAATGCGGGGCTGGGTGCTGGCTGCGGCCCTGGCTCTCACCTGACTCGGCAGGCCTCCTCTTGGTAATTGTGCTAGAGTAACCAAAAAGAGCTAACAGTTGGGGCTGTTTCTTCTATCGAAAAAGTCATGTTATGCAACATTTTGACCTTTCAGAAAACACTATTAAAATATTTTTTTCCTTTTTACAAAAAAAAAAAAAATTTTTTCCCCCAAAAGCTGTGCAATAAGAGGAACAAAACCCTTCATCATCTTTCCCCTTCTGGGCAAGGCTGCAAGAATCTCAGCAGGGTGAGCTGCTCGTGCTGCTTCTTAAACTTCCTTGTGCCACATGTGGAGGGATGCAGTCCTGATTCCAAGTACTTAATTGGCCCCTGATTTAAAAAAAAAAAAGCACACCCCTTTAACCGGGCTCACTCCCAAGGGCTGGAATTCACCTGATGTTTTTCTGGGATCTTTTAATTGGTCCCAGTGGGGCCTTGGCTTCTTGACAGCTAACAGGTGGGAAGTGGCATTGGCCCCCTGGCCTGCCACCACCCGCCCCGGGAGATTGAGCCTACCTTGTTTCAAGAGGGTCGCAGAGGGCTTTGTACTGTGCCTTGTTTTCAAACTAAGGTGTACAACATAAAAATTCATGTTTGAAAGTAAATTCCCAGCCTCTCGGACTCCCATCAGTTTGTAGATATCGTCCCTCCTCCTTCCAGAGAGAAGCTCCCTGCTTCAAGGAACTTGCTGAGTTCCGTCATGAGGGCTTTGCTTCTCTGCCATCCAGAGGACAAGGGCCAGTGTAGAAGGCGTGGAACGCCCACATTTGTGAAGCTGGTTGCTTCGAAGACCAGACTCTGACGTCAGCGCTGACTAATGAAGACTGAGTGTATTTACTAGTGTTAATTTATCATGTTTAGGGAAAGCAGGGTCCTTAATTACTAAGACTTCCAGTTTTGAACAGTATTACTTTTCTGATAAGGAAGCTATGATTATTAAAATTTTTATTATTATTAAAGAATTTTTTCAGATAGCATCTTACTATGGTGTCCAGGCTGGCCTTGAACTATGGGGCTCCAGTAACCCTGCCTCAGTCTCTTGAGTACTTGGGGACTACAGGTGTGCATTACTTAACCCAACAATCAGGTTTTTGTTTTGTTTTGTTTTGTTTTTTGACATGAGCCATTCTTATTTTTAACTTAGAGTATGTCCTAGAGTTTTCACTTTCCCATAATTCATTTAAAATTCTGCTTTAAAGTTTGCTCTAATTTTGTGATGAATAAAACCCCCAAGAAATATAAAATCCATGCATATACTTAGTCATAATTCATACCTACTATTGCATTCATACCCACTTAAATAAAAAAAAGACAACCACACTCTCACTCTCTAAAATGAAAATAACTCAGAGAAGTATGGATTTTGAGGTTTGCCATCTGCACTTTTATTTCTTTTTCCATTGTAAAAACAAATGGTCTCTCACAATTGCTGATGTCAAACGCAATCTTTAGGACGATGAAATACAGGAAGCCTGAGAACGAACGAGGCAACTGAAGGGGGATGTTTTATATAACAGAAATCACAGTGATCTTCCTTACAAGTTGGGTTCCCAAGAGGAAAATATTTGTAATCATATTTGACTCTGGGATTTAGAGGGCAAGGTGCGACCCTTTTAGTGAACCAGAAAGCAAGCAATCGTCCACATGTGTTCTCACCAGGGACGGCAAATGTGAGCTGCCCAGACTGTAAGATTCCAAGACCTCAAATATTTCATGTTTCAAATCAAACGTAAAACTTGGGCATTTGTTTTAAATTTCTTATTGGCAAGTGGTGACTTCCTGCCTAA
The DNA here is from genome assembly GCA_004363535.1 of Dasyprocta punctata. Lineage (NCBI taxonomy): Eukaryota > Metazoa > Chordata > Mammalia > Rodentia > Dasyproctidae > Dasyprocta > Dasyprocta punctata. The sequence continues at coordinate 60,510 of RJWM01004746.1, forward strand.
GCAAGAAAAAGAATTAATAGGGCTTCTTTATCGTCTCTGACACAAACACAGCAGTGCATTTTGCATCGAATGGAATTTAATCAAACTGGTCAAATTCCTCTGGGAGGTGGAAAAAGGAATCAATCATCATGAAGCATTTGTTTCAAGAAGAATGATAATATAAGCACTCCTTCTTGTCAAACTACTCTGATTCCAGATCAGCTACTTATCTCTACTGTCAACATACAGTTCAGAGCCAAATTGCCTCTTGTCAAAGCACTAGTTCTCCAAAAAAGTCACTTTACCAAAGCAGAACTTGAGTGGCCCTGTCCCATTTCCTTTGCCTCTTCAGCTCTTTATCACAGCAGGGATCAGCAATAGTTTCTGCATGGGTCAGAGCATAAATATTTTAGGCTTTGTGGGCCACGTGATTGCTGGTGCAATTAATCTCTCCATTCTGTGGCTACAACAGACAAGGAGCCTGTGTGATATGTAAATCAGTGGGTGTGGCTGTGTTCTAATTAATTATGGATGTTGAAGTATGAATTTCATATAACAGTGGCAAATTACAAAATATTCCTCTTTTATTTTCTCAACTATTTACAAGTGTGTAAGCCATTTTTGTCTCTTGGGCTATACAAAAATAGGCACTGGACTGGGTTAGGGCTGTGAGATGTAGTTTGCAAAATTCTGCCATAGAATCCAATGTCTTCCTTACCGAGAACACGATATGGCTGCTGATATAGTGATCTTATAGCACATAAAAATTTTCAGTAAAATGAGGAGATAGATCACAGTGGCTTCTCCTCCACAGATTTGCTTTCCTGGGTTTGAGATACCCTAGGTCACCCATGGTCTGAAAATCATGTTCTCAATTGCATATCATCCTGAGTAGTTCCATGCAATCTCAAGCTGTCCTGCTCTGTCCTGCCCAGGATATAGATTACCACTTGGTCCAGTGTGTCCACTCGGAATACTCTACCTGTCCCTGTGTCACTTAGTGGCCATCTAGACTATCAGATGGACTGTCACGGTGCCATAGTACTTGTATTCAAGCTATTATTGGATCTAGGTTCCTAGGGAAGTTGTTTCAGGTTTGGGGTATCTCAAACAAAGAATTGATCAACATGCTCAAAAGAAAGAACAATAATAAGGTTTATTAAAAGCGAAAGAATCAAAAATATACTCTGCAAGGCAAGATCATGCCAGTGAGAGGTGCTAAGGGCCTTGATGGGGCAGGTACTGGGTCTCTAGGTTCTGGGAATATGGGAGGTTCCATAGCTGGAGATCGATAGGAGTCATGGAGCAATGAGGAACCTGACTCGGTTCACCCAGCAATATGGGGGTTTTTGATCATACAAGGTTTTCAGAGGCAGTGTCATGGCCCCTGAAATCCACTGTGGGTGGGGGAGGGTCAAGACTCCAATGCAAATGAGATTGGACACAGGCCAGGGTTACGTCCTTTTGAATTTGTGCATGCTCAGGGACCTTGAGGAGGCGACTGACTGACCTGAACCCATTGATTTTCTCGCATTTTGATGTAGTTGTACTTCTGCTGATTTCTCAATTCTTGTCCCACAGCCTTCTGTTGTTTACTTCTCTTTGCTGTACTTCCTACCCCAGTGCAGTATGCTATTATAATTGCACTATTTTATCATTTAGTCATTATTGAGAATCTCTTACTGTACCTCATTTGCAAATTCAACTCCCATAGGTTTGTGAGTATGAGAAAAAACAGAGCTCACACAAGGCTTGGCGTTATTCTCTGCTCAGACATCCCCTGGATGAACCCTCCACAGATAAGCAGGGACTACTGTAAAATTATGATGAATGCAATTCAGAACATTTGTCCAAAAACTCACTGCTTTTCTTTTTTGTTAGATTCACGCAGAACATCATTCTGAATATGTGGCAAGCATTCTTCTTTCCAAAATTATATGATAATGATTTTACTAGGAATTAACTAACTGAAGCAGTTATCTATTAACTTTTTTCTTGTTTGATAAGAATAGGTATTTGTGATATCCCCATTTCCGTCACCTCAATATGCAATCATAGCCCCCTTGTACAAGGTGGGGCTAGGCTCCAGGACCAGAGAGGATAAGGACCCTGAGCTCTACTCTGATATTGGAGATATCAGACCTTAGAGGCACTCATGGTTTTAATCTTCTTCCTAAAGCATACCTTTCAATTGCATACAGCATTCACTTATTTAAATATTAAAAATTTAGTACTTTTATAACATTGTGAAACAACTATTTAAAACTGTTTTAAAACACAGAATTGGGTGTTAGAGAATAGAACAGTCCCAGTAAAACTGACAGAGAAAATATTATTTTTTTAATCTGTCTTTTTTTTTCCCTTCTCTTTCTTTTGAGAAAAAAACTCACTGTGTTGTCCAGGATGGTCTCCCAACTTTGGGCTCTAGAGATCCTTCCGCCTTGGCCTCATGATAGCTTGGATTACATGTGTGCTACTACTTTGCTCAGCTAAAGATACTGAATTTTATAACTTTGCCTATACACTCTGAATTAATTGCTTGAAAATTAGTGTTTTAAAAGTCTGGGCATTCTCCTTCGTCATGTGAGAAGATAAGATAGGAGAAAGATTTGCCTATATTTTTCCTATATCAAGTCTTTCTCTTTGATTTTTTTTTTTTTTTTTTTGCTAAGTTTTGCTTGGTAATTTTGGCTTTTTTCAAGGACTATATCTCCTTGATTGAAAAGTAACAACGGTGGCAACAGGAATTTGCTTACTCTTTACCCAGTGGCTTACTAGCCCTGTTGTTTGTATACTGGATGGTTGTCAAATTTCACAGCTCTCTTGGGACTGACTAGGACAGTTGTGTTCTTGACACTGAAGAAATTCTTATATAGATAAATGAGGCCAGATGGAAGTTACACCATTGTGCTTAGTATCTTCCTGGGATGGCGGGGAGACTGTATCACACACGCTCCAGGTCTTGATGGAACGCCAATTGGCTCTTATGTGGATACGGGGCATTTTTCTTGCAGTTTAGATGTCAATAGAGAGTGCTAAATAGCCAGGTAGGTTTGAAGGAGGCTCAGAAATCTAACAACTTATGGGCAATTGGATTGTCTACGTAGAAAAATCTATGATAATTAATACTGTGTGTGTGTATGTGTGGTGTGCACTGGGGATTGAAACCAGGACCTCTCACATGCTTAGTGTGATAAGTATGTACTTCATCATCTCCAGGCCTGATTACTAACTTAAAAAACTATTGAATGCCATGAAAAGGGGCTGGATCTGAAATCAGCATGTGCCTAAGCAAATAGTTTTATTTATCAACAATAACAAAGTCTAAAGTAATTAATGAAAAGAAAGAACCCATTCATCATAGAGACCAACTATCAGGAATATGAAGGAATAAACCTATATGGAACATATGCAATCTATTTGTAGGAAACTATGGAGCTTCAGCAACAAACCAACACAACACAACACAAACAAAAAAGACTTGAGTAAACCAAAGTAGGCTGTGTTCTTCCATGGGGAGATTCAAAACCTTAAAGATAGCAATGCAGTTGAATGTTTGTCTTAGTCAATTTCTCCTCCTTGAGGCACAAAACCTGCCTCCCATAATTTAAAGGAAAAGAGTTTTGTTTTTTATTTTTTATTTTTTATTTTTTATTTTTTTTGTTTTTTGTTTTAGCTCACAGTTTCAGTCCAGGCTTGGCTGGCTCCAAGGCAAAACAGCATGGCAAAGGGATACAGTGGGAGGAAAAAGTAGTCAAACCCTGGCAGCTAGGGCGCAGAGAGAGAGACAGGAGGAGCCTGGGAGAAAGATATAGCCTTCCAGGTCACACTCAAGCCACCAGATACTACCTTCAGCTACAGCACCTACACAATCCAAACAGCTTCCAAAATCCCCACCTCTGAACACATGAGGCTTTTGGGGGACATTCTAGATCTAAACCACAACAATGTTAAAGAGTAAATGAATTGTCAGTCAGCCCCTAACATCCTTAACTGGTTGGTTGTAATATTTAATGAGAAAGATCTGTTTTCTGAAATATTCAAGCATATATAAGGTTATAGAAAGTAAAACTGTGTAGCATTATTGTAGATATAGTAAAATTCTTGATAAAACAAATGCTACAGTGTATATGGGAATTGAAATATGGTTAAGGAGATCATTTAAGTGGGGAGAAAGGATGTACCTCTTCCTGGTGTAGGAACAAGTGGCTGTTGTTAGATCCATTTCTTATGCCATATACATCAGCAAATTTTCAGATTGATTTAAAAATTCAAATCTGGGATAACTAGAAGGCGCCTGATAAATGTGTGCTGAGTGAGGACCTGATGTGTGGGGCCCTATTGCCCAGGCAGCACCGAGATTTCCTTCTGTCACCAAATGGAATCTCAGGCTTCCCAGCAGTGATGCCAAGGATGCTCAAGGTGGGGCACCCATCTTGGGAATCCAAAGTAGGGGTATGCACTGTTGCACTGACTGATGGGGAACAGAGCTGGGGCCATTTTCCACCCCATGCATGGGAAAGTTCTAGGGTTCAGCAGTCGGTTGTTCAGAAGGTGGGGTGCAGAATGGGGAGTAGGTGGAGGGTTCCTCTGAGCTGCTGTGGGGTACAGCGCAGGGGTGGGCAGGCAAATGAGTCCCAGATCTGTCCCAGGATCAGAGGCTCATAGGTGCTGAGGATGCAGTCAGCCTGAGGGGCTAATCCTAAAAAAAAAAAAAAAAAAAAAAAAACAGTTGAAGAGCCACTGGCCACAGTCCTTCCGTTCAGATAGAAAACTGGGTCTCCCTATGTTGTCCAGGCTGGTCTTGAACTCATGAACTCAAGTGATCTTCCTGCCTCAGCCTTCTCACTAGGCTGCCAGTTGCATTTTAAAAAATTCATTCCTGCACCTCCAGAAAAATAACACCTTGAAACAGGCTAAGTACTGTATACTGGAGAGAAAAAAAATGCTTGCATTAAATTTTGCGATTTCAAGCAAGTGTCAGCTTGAACATTTAATAAATAAAAGGATTACATATCAGCAAAACAGGCACATTACAATTTTCAGGGAAGCCAGGCATGGTGGCGCAGGCCTTTAATCACAGCACTAGGGGGCTGAGGTAGGAGGAGCATTGTAAGTTCAAGGCCGGCTTGGGCTACAACGCGAGTGCAAGGCCGGCCTGAGCTACATAGTGCAACCCTGCCACAAAAATACTAGGGTCGGGAGTTTGGCTCAGCGGCTTAAGCGCCTGCCCTGGGAGGTGCGAGGCTGTGAGTTCGATCCCCGGGGCCGCAAAAAATAAAATAAAATAAATAAAAATAAAATAAAATAAATTTTCAGGGTAAAAAAAAAACCGGAAAGACTTTGAAATGCGCAGAAAAAATTCCTGGGTGCCCTGTGTTCTGTGTGCCCTTGATTGTCTCAGAGCTATTGATCAACCGGGCACACTTTAGAAAACGGTTAACGGAAACCATTTTTGTCTACAGAAATAGAAATAGGAAGGCGAGAAACGAGGCCCAGAAAGTGGGTGTAACATGGTGCCAGTTCCGGCCCACCCGGGGCAGTGGCAAGTGTTCTGGGGGATCGCAGTTCCTCCTCCCCACCCAAACAAAAATGAAATGAAGGGGAATAAATACTCCCTGGGGTGGTGAGTAAAGCGGAAGGGTGGAAAGAAGTGTTTGCAAATCGCCTGGGGACAAGGGTTGATTAGTTAAAAGAGTATTGGGTGGTGGCGGTGGGGGAGAGGGGGAGGAGCGCGGGCAGTCCCGAGAGAGGTCTGGGTACGGGAGCGCGGAGGAGGTGGCAGGGGCGGCGGCAGCCCCGGGGGAACCCTGAGGAAGAGCAACAGGAGCGGGGCAGCCCCAGGGGCGGGACGCAGCTCAGCCAGCTCCGGAGCATGGAGGCCGAGGCCGCCCGCGGGGCTTCAGGTGAGGGCGCGCCGGTGAGGGGTGCGCGGATGAGGCGCGCGCGGGTGAGGAGCTGCAGGTGGGCGCGTGCAGGTGAAGGGCCCGCTGCAGCCTCGCACTGCGTCTCGGGTTTCGCCCAAGGAGAGCTCTGTAAGCAAAGGTGGCCGCCAGGGCCAGCTTCTCGGAGCGGCCCCAGGGCGAGCGCGCCGCGCACCTGTCGCCGCCTGTGTCCTGTCCCGAGCTGGAGGAACATTTGTGTCTAGGAGCAACTGGCAGATTTGAACCTCTCCAGCGACCAGCCCTGGGCACACGGCCGGTCACGGCGTTTCCGGGGCGCGTCGGGCAGGGGGACCCCGGGCCTGCAGCTGGGGAAGCGCGGAGCGGGCGAGCTCCCCGCCTTCCCGCAGCCTTGGTGGCTTCGTCTGGAGGTGGGACCGCGCAGCGGGGGAGAATTGAGTACCGCAGCTAGGGTTAGAGTGCCGACCCCGCTCCCCAAGTTCCCAGCCTGCGCGGCCCCGCAGGCCCCAGGCCCCAGGAGCCCCAGCTGGGTCCCGGTTCCCGCCCCAGGTTGCGGGCAGCGAAGGATCCCCACCAGCGCCAGAATTTGAAGGCGCGCCCCTGGTCTCCTCTCTGGACAGCTACACAAAGGTGGTCCACTTCTGAATTCCACCGCACTTGGGACAGAACTCCAAAGGGCTTTCTGTTAGCCCCGCAGAGACCGCAGCGTTGGCTGGGCAGGGGTAGGGCCATAAGACCCTGAGAAAGTGCCTCGTGCCCTCTGGCATCCTCCTCTTCTGCTGGTGGGGACCGGTGGCAGCAAGGAGCCTGGTACCTGGGACGGGAAGGGCGCCACCCCTGGTCCGCGTACCTCCAGGTGGCCCGGCCTCACCAGCGGCCAAAGCGCCGACTGGTCCCCGCCTCTGGCCTTGCATTTTTGTTAGGAAAAACCAGATCCTAAGGAGGCGCCTCTGCCTTTTCTTGGAAACCAATGGCGGGAGCAAATCACTTGCCTTGTGGTCAGGCATTTAAAACCTGTGAGTAAGCTGTTTTTCTCCTGATTTTAGATGAATGAGTTGAGAAGACAAGGTAGCCGCTAGCCAATTATATGGATTAGTAACGGCCCTTGCCAAGGTTTAATTGGGTCGGTCTAGGGTTTAAGAAAAGTAAGTCGGGTGTGGTGGTGCAGTCTGATAATCCCAGCACTCAGGAGGCTGAGGCAGGAAGATCGTTGCAAGTTCAAGACCAGCCTGGGCTACAAAGTGAGCCCAAGGCCAACCTCAACGGCATAGTGAGACCCTATCTCAAAAAGACAGGGAAAAAAAAAAAAAAAGAAAGAAAGAAAGGTTTAGCCTTTAGTTTGGGGAGGGAGATACTCTTTCTCTTTTTTTGTTTTTGTTTTGTACTTCTTTCTAGAGAGTTGGTCCTCACGGTGAGTGCAGTTTTCATGTTGAAGAGCAGGATCAAGAAACAACTGACTTGCTATTTTGATTGCTGTTGTCATGTGCAGAATGGAGAGGTTCCTTAGGGGCTTATTCTGTTGAGCAAAATCTGTGACTTAGAGGTGCTGGCCCTTGTGAGCTGACTTCCTCTGTTCTCCTCCCCTCCTCTCCTGATGTGATAACCATGAGTCACAGCCTTCCTCCCTCCAGTTGTTCACTCTGCATTTTAAGGGGAAAAGTAACCATAATTTCTTCTGGAAAAGTAGAATTGGCCTGCAAGAGTTTCAGGATTTTCCTGTACTTATTTCAATGTTTGCTGTGGTTTTACTGGTCACTGGTGGCCCAGATGACACACAGCAGTTGCACATTAATCATTTCCACATGCGCTAGATCCTAATGGATTGGAGTTTTGCATAGTTGAACCTTCGCCCAAGCTTTGATAGTCCGTTTCCAAAAATGGCTTGGGCAACTCAGATCTATTTCAGAATACTTTTTCTTTCAGCAAGGAAGAGTCGCACTAAGAATTATGCTTTCAGGTAAGGCTGTACCACAAACCCTATTTAGCTTTAGTGTGAAAACACAGGAAAAAATACATGTGACCTTCCTCAAGAGCTCTGCTTGGTGTCTGCATGAGGTTCCTTGATATAGGTATCTCTGCTTTCTCAAGTGTACTATCCAAAGGGGACTTTGGGGGACCCCACAATAATTCAAGTCTTCTTACCTGCCCCTTCTCTCCATTGCAGAGAATATGCACATGTTTTTAATTTCCCTGATACTGAAGACCTTCTAAGATTGCTCTGGACCATCTGTTGCTATCACTTCAATTTAGAGGGTAGTGGAAAAAGAGAATGTCAGATGAGAATTATAATGGCCTAGTGCTGTTATTTCCCTTGTCTATTACCTTGAACTTCCCTCCTCTAGAATAAGGACTTCACCTGCCTTGTAAGGATTAGATGACACATACTAGCCAACTGGTGGGCCCATTGTTTTATTGAGATTTTGGGTACAAGCCTTTTATTCTATCCAAACTACAAGCCTTTTGGATGGTACCACCCACACCGGGGTGGGCCTTCCCATTATCCACACCCAGAACTATGCTAATTCCAGTCAGAGGACTAATTTAGTACCACAGTACATTAATCCCAGTATCACATGCTCTAGATCCAGCCAGCTGTGAAAAGCCCCACCTCTGACCACATGAGGCTTTAGGAGGACATCTAACTACATAATAGTCCCTGTTTCTGAAGACTTCTTATATCCAGTGGAATGTATGTCCTGAAACATTCTGAATTACTCCATCTCAACTGCATCTTGTTCTCCCCATCCTGGGAGTCAGTTCTTTCATGAGTGTTGTCACTGTTATTGCACTCCCTACCCAAACTTCTGATTTGCTCCCTTGCTTGCTAGCTGTCTTGTCCACTGGCCCTCTCTGTCTAACAGTGCAAATTGTCAGAACACCAGAGGTCAAAACAAATGACCTTCCCTGCATCCACAATAAATAAATAAATGGGCCCACCAGTTAGCCAGTACGTCATATAATCCTTACAAGGCAGGTGATGTCCTTACTCCAGAGGAGGGAAGTTCAACGTAAAAGATGAGGGTAGTGACAGCATTACACCATTACTACTCTCATCTGATGTTCTCTTTTTCCGCTATCCCCTAAATTGCAGTGATAGCAACAGATGGTCCAGAAGAATCTAGGAAGGCAGTTTGCTGTTGCTACCTTCTGCCAGCTACACCATGAACTGTTTGTCCTCTGTGATGCCCCTCTGCCACCCTGCCTCAGAGCCAACTGACTATGGACTGAGACATCTACTAACTATGAACTGAAATAAATCTTTCCTTTTTGAACTTTGGGTGTCAGGGTATTTTGTTCCAGCAATAAGAAAAGTAATCAAGAGAGATTTTTGTTACCAGGAGGTTGTTGCTGTAATGCTACCTGGCTATGTGGTTCCGAGGACTTTAGAACTTGCTTGTAGAAAGCGTTTAGAAAGGTTTGCAGATGCTGGTTGAAGAAGCAGTCCTGAAATGCCATATGTCAAACTTGATGGGAGATTATGGTCAGAGCTCAGAAGACCAGAATGCTGATAGAAATGCAGCTGGTAAAGCTCAGGCTCAGAAGGTTTTAGGTAGGCATGAAGACTGCATTGACTGTTGGACTCCAGACCATATGTGTTGGCAGAAAATGTGTCTGCATTTTGCTCTTGTCCAGAAATTTTGCCTGAGACTGAGGTTAAGGGAAATGGACTAAATAATCTGGAAGATGAAATTTCAAGACACTCTAATGTTGAGGTGGTGGCCTGGTGACTTTTAAGGGCTTTTAGTCATATCTGTGTTGAAAATCAAAAGCAAGGAATCCATCAGAATGACTTAAAACATTTTGAGTTTGATCAGAAAGGAAAGGAACTTTGGTAAGTTGCAGGTTACAGTGATGAGTAGAGGAGAACTTGGTTGCTGAAAAGGAACAGGACAGTAGAAAATAAAGCCTAAGGGTACCTAGAGAACCAGCAGAATGCCTCCTTTGCAGTCTGAAGATTTCAAAGGTAACAGACTTTGAGAAGAGAGCACCAGAGTGCCACATTCCAGAGTGGCAATGGCCTAGGTAATTTGTTCCTTGGGATTTGGTTCATAGTGGTCAGCAATCCAGGCACTTGACCCCTACAGCCAAGAGAGAAGAAGAAAGGTTGGCTACTGCTCCAGCTGGCAGCAGACTTTGGCACCATCCACATGGTGCTGGTTTTAGGTGCATGCAGAATGCAAGAGTTGTGGGGTCAGGAAGTCTTCCATCCTGGTTTCAGAAGAAGGTCTGGGATGCCCAGCAGTGTAATCCTGAGAGGGCAGTATGTGAAGCTGTGTGTGTGAAGCTCAAGGTCCAGTGAAGACCTCAGAAGCTTGGAGAAGGTAGGAACATGGATTGTCTAAGAAATTGGAAGGAGTGAGCAAAGTTGGCCCAAGAGTGAAGCCAGGGGAACTACAACTGTCAGTAGTACTGCAGAGTCAGAGCCACTCAAGCCTTTTGGAGTTTACATCTTGCCATAGATTGTAACAGATGGAGGACATGGAATTATGGAATTTAATGTTCCCCTGCTGGATTTTGGACTTACTTTGGCCACATTCCCTTCTATTTCCCTATTTGGAATGGGAATATTTATTTTGTGCCATTATATATTGAAAGTGTTTAACTTACTTTTCATTTGTACAGAGTCCTTCAGTTAAGAGTTTGCTTTAAATCTCAGAGGGGACTTTGGACTTTTTAGCAGTGCTGAAACTGTTAGGACTTTGTCAACTCTTAGAGATGGACTAAATGCCTTTTGCATAAAGGGATGTGCATAAGTCTTTTGGGGGCCAGGGGTGGAATGTTATGGCTTGTATTTAGATACCACCCCCCACCCCCAGACTCATATGATCAGAGATGAGACTTTTCAGACCTGGCTGGATCTAGGGCATGTGATACGGGGATTAATGTTGTATGGTACTGCATTAGTCCACTGATTAGAATTAGCATAGTTCTGGATGTGGATAATGGGAAGGCCCACCCTTCTTGTAGGCTGGATGGGATAAAAAGGGAAAGGGAAGCTTGCTTTTTGCAGTTTGCTGCTGATGCCTTGTACCCACCACATCATGAACTGTTTCTCCTCTGTGATAACCCTTTGCTATGTGGCTTGCCTTGTAGTCAATTGACTGTGGACTGAAATAAACCTTTCCTCTTTTAATTTTGCATATCAAAGTATTTTGTTTCAGCAAAAAGAAAAGTAAACAAGACAGAAATGTAGGAGGAATTCAAAGGGAGAAGTCTAGAGGGGCTGATGCCTGCCCCTCACCTCTGTTGAAAAAGAGAACAGAGCAGATGGAAGCCTGGGATGGTGTCCCTGGGAATATGGGAGGAGAAGAAGGGCAGATCAAAAAGGAGAAAGGCTCAAGGAGGGAGAAGTTTTGGGAGCTGGTTCTGTGACATAGACCTGTATGTACAGGAAGGACTTTTTTTTTCCATCATAAGAGTTGTGGACAAAAAAAAAAAAATCTGTAACTAAAGAAATAAAAAAGGGATTTAGCTCAGTGTGAAGGCCCTGGATTTATCACCAGTACAAAACAACAAGAAAAACTCCAAAACAAAAGACAAGGTAGGATCCCTGGAGTGGTGATGTGGCCTTGTTTCCCCAAGACTGAGACCGGAAGCTCAGGCTGAAGGGTCCTTAGAGCCCAAAAGTCAAGGCCAGCCTGGGTGGTGCAGCCAGATCTGTCTCAAAAAACAAAACAAAAAGACAGGGTAACAACAGAAAAGTCTAACAAGTTTATTTAAACACAATTTTATGTGATGCAGGATTTCTCTGCAGACAAAGGGGAAAATGGATATTAGATGCTTGGCTTCTAGGAAGCAGGATAACCATGTAGGAATGTGGTTGGACAGTGCGGGTCTGATTTACCAGTGACTGCTGAGACAGGTGCTCACAAAGCCTGTGTGGTTGTATTTTCCCTGGTCTCCTTGGCTGTAGCATTTCTTCCTCCCAGGTAGGGCCAGGATTATCTGGACTGAGGGTCACATGACCTATCACCCAAAAAAAGGTAGGGCAGAGAATTTCTTTGGGGCCGGTATCAAGACAGAAAGCCTGGAGATGGGTGGGAAGGATTAGCGTAGCCTAGTTTTTATGGCTGACTTTGCAGAAAAGGGATTCTTAGTTCTATGGTCTGTACTGAGGAAGAGGAATTCTAGCTGGTATGACTCACTTTGGAGGATCATGGTGGGCAAAAGACAAGAGGGCAGGAGAAGGTCAGGGAGACCTTGGTGTGGAGGCCTTCCACTGCCCCCTAATTCAAAGCACTCAGCATGCCCAAGAGCCTCACATATCGTTTTTCAAGCCCCAGCACAGACAAAGGTGGAGACCATAAAGTAAAGAAGGTGTGGGGAGGCCCTGATGGGAGGGGAACCTGAGGCAGGTGCAGATCTGGAGAAACCCGGAAGGGGACCTAGGGGAGGAGAGGGTGGGCTTCTCACAAAGGCCTCTGACTAGGACCAGGCCCAGCTCCTATTTCAAAAGGAACAAGAAAAGGGGGAAGGCCCAGCGTGAGGTGGTGATAAGGGTGCAAAATGTGGCTTCTGTCTTGTATGATTGGGCAGAGGAGTCAAGTTCATTTAATAAGCTCACCTGTAGGAGCATTTCATGCCACATATGGGGGTGAGCCCTTCTGAAGCATTCACTGAATTGATCTTTACAATAAATGGTAAATAGAGATACTGTTATCTCCATTTTAGTGGTGAGGAAACAGAGGCACAGAATGGAAGTAACATGCCTAAGGTTACCTGGTTGGTAAGTAGCAGTGTTAGCATTTAAGTGGGGGTGGCTGGAAGGGTTTTGGGGTGCAAGACCCTAAGTTTCACTGCCAGGACCACAAACAACAACAACAACAACAACAACAAATCAAATGGGGTTGTTGTTGATGTGGTCTAACTTCCAGGGAACAGAATCTGTTTTGAGGGCAAGGTTCAGAAGGGACCCTCAAAAACAAAACAAAACAAAACAAAAAAAACAGCCCAGGAAGGAAATAATTCATAGCCAATTTCTTAAGGATCTCCTTCAGGGATGACCTCCTTTTGACATAAGACTTAAAAAAAAAAATCCAATACTCTCTGCCATTTTGGATCTTCTCTAGTGAACTATGTGTAAGTGTCCTCCTATGGGAATGTGAACCTGGCAAGTGTGGGGATTTCTTTTCCTGGGGCAAAGACTTCAGTGGGGACAGTGGGGACTGGTGGGCTGAATATCTGGACTCCTGTCACTGCCATCGCCTGTCCTTGTGGCTTTCACTGAGCCTCCATGTATCAGATGGGTAAGGAAGGGAAAAGTCTACCCAGTCACAGAGGTTGTCTGTTGCTTCCTACCCAAGCAGACACTATTTTCTTTGAGGACAGGACCCTGGTTTGTTTTTTGATCTGGTGCCCTGAGCTCCATGAGCATAGAATGGAGGAAGCACTTCCTGGCAGGTTCTGGTGAAAGTCTTCGTTGGTTCTGCCTCTGTAAAAATGATGGTTAGGTGGGGTTTTCTGCAGATTTTGTGTCATGATGTGGGTGATGCAAGCCAGCTTGCCATTCCCTGGGCAGAGTGCAAACATGTCCCTCCCCAGTCCCGCCGTTACTCTCCGTCTTTCCTATCTCATCCTCTGGCCACTGGAAGCCGTCCCATATCAACCCTTTGCAGGATGGGGTGAATGACCAGATGGCCAGGACTCAGCTGAGCAGTGGGAGACAGTGAGTGCCGAAGTGCTGTTTTCTGAACTTTGAAACCCTAGTCTGGTGACCAGCTGGCTGGCCTTTGCTGGATTTCTGACAGCAGCTGGCTCCTGTCTCCCCTGATATTATTTGTAGCTCAGTCTGGGGAGCTCTGAATAGAATTTGTAGAAAATGGCTGTGTTTTGTGCTACAGAAAGAAATTTCAGGGCAAAATTTCAGCCCTTGGTCAGATAAAACCCTGAGGGTCGTGTGACTTACAAAGTCAAGGTGGATGTAGGGTGGGGTGGGGGGCAGTTGCAGTTCAGTGACTGTCGGTTGCAAGTAAAATCTAGAGCTTGAGTAAGGTGATCAGGATGGCACAGCTGTGGTTCAAAAACATCAGGCCTTCGAGGTCGCCCATCCTAGTTTGTGGTCTGCCTTTGCATGGCCAGCGAGCAGCAAGCTTGGATGGGGTGGGACACAGAGCTGCTGTGAATCCAAAGGCCACTGTCTCTTAAAATCCAGACATCCGCAACCCGCCTCTGCTGCCCTCCACACTTTCCTGTCCCATCTTCTGGGACCCTCTCCTGGCAGACCCTTTGCATTCAGTATGCCCAGGCCACAGCCTTGTTTCCTGCTAAAAGGAGCCTGCTGCATCCTATGCGCTTGATTATAAAGAACTAGGATACTTCCCATGCTTTTTTGTGCCTTCCAAACAGGGCAGCCCCAGGGCCACCAAAAACTGTGAGGGGCTGAGACTTTGTGATGCCCAGGAGGGCAGCTTGGGGCTGAGCTATTGCTCAGGGAAAAGGAGAACTCCTGCCAGTCCATGTGGCAGGCAGTGGAGGACTCCCAGGTCCCAAACCTTCCTAGACCACTTGGTTTCCTTGACTGGCTAAAATGAAGATAAATGTGTTTTTCTTGGAAACCGAGTCTCTAACCACAACTTGCAAATTCCATTAACAGAGAGAAAGCTGTGCTCATTTCTTCATTGGGTTTTTCTGAAATAAACCCTAATCAGAGTCCCTGAATATTTCAGTCCATGGTAAGTACTTGAGAAGTTGATTTGGTAGAGACTTCACCCGTGCGTAAAACGTTTTCTTATCATATTGCCCCCCCTTCTCCCTCAGTGCATTCCCTATTAAACTGGTAGTTGGCAAATTAGTTGTGTGTGTGTGTGTGTGTATGTGAGGTAGAGCTGTATAAGGTTCAAACAATAAATTATTATAGTTGTTTGTCCATTTTGACCTTTTTGTTTTCCCACAAGTAATTTGCGTAATACACGCACACTACCCACTTCTCTATTAGAACTTCTTGGGGGAAAATAATCTTAAAAGTTATGCAGAAGAGAAGGTATTATTTGTATTTTCTGATAATACCTGAATAGTAAATAAAACATTATTAAACTATTTAAAAATATTTGATGTAAAAGCACAAACAAAGCAAAATCTGTCCTTCTGTAAAAGTTTAGTTGTTTGTTGATGAGTATCTGCTTTTAATCATAACAGTTCAGTGTGGTTATTGGCAGGTCTTCTTCCGCTCACTTCAAATTTTTGTGTTACTGGATATCCCTCGTCCTTGCTCCAATTCCTTTTCCGCTCTCCTGTTTTGAAATTTAACACTCATGTGTCTATTTTAAGGTTAATTTAGAAATTTTAATATGCATATTTAACTCTAATTTATTTTGAGATTAGTCAGATTTTAACTTTCTCTGGGATAACTTAGGTGCCTTAAAATGCTTTCAGTCCAACTATTGCCTTCCCAGATTAAGTGGCATTATTATGTAGCGTCATAATTCTATTAGTTTTTTAGCTCCTCAAATGAGATGTTTTTGTACTGTCTAGCTTGCTTGCATCAGCATTTTTATCTGCATGTTTATTGTTTTCTTTGCATCCAAACTTTGACTAACCTCTTCTTTCTGAACTCACTTTTATTTCCCCTGATTTGCACTAGAACTATCTTTAGGGAAGTTCACTGGTAGTAATTTCCCTCAGGGTTTGTTTTTCTAATTATTTCTTTACTTTATTCATATTTTTGAATGTCACATTTGCTATGTGGAGGATGAAAGTTATTTTCATGTAGCGTATTTTTCTTTTTTATTTTAAAGAGAAAAACAATAAAATGATACAGAGTTTCAAAACAAGATAATAGAAAATTAACAGTGGTTGATATATTGCATATTGTTATCTTCAAGGTAGTTGTTCAGATTACAAGATACAGGCATGCAAAGTTGATCAGACTATATAAGCACAAACTTCTTTTCAATGAATTAATACAAATCAGTAGTATAATTATCTTGGTTATCATATATATATATTTTTCTATTCTCTTCCTTCTTTTTTCCTTTCCCCCATCCCAGTTGTTCTTTCCTTGTAAGCAGTTTCTTTCCCTTTCATACATATCTATTGTATGTTTTGGATCTTATTTTCTTTTTCAGTTTCTTACACTGGGGAGACAATACGATGTCTACCCATGTGATTCTGATTTATTTCACTTGTGAGTATCGTCTTGGGTTGCACCCATTTACATATAAAAGCTTTGAATTCATCCTTCTTTATAGTCAGTAGTACTCCATTATATAAAAATACCACATCTTGTTATCCATTCCTCAGTTGATGGGCATTTAGGTTATTTCCAACATCTAGCTATTACAAATTGTGCTGATAGAAACATGGGTGCACATATATTGCTGTGGTATGATGTTTGTAATTCTTCTAGGAAAATACCCAGAAGGGGAATAGCTGGGTCAAATGGGACTTCCAATCTCAGCTTTTTGAGGAATCTCCACACTGATTTCCACAGTGGAAGGACCAATTTACACTCCCACCAACACTGGAGAAGTATTTCTTTTTCATCACAGCACCACCTGCATTTGTTATTGCCTGATTTCTTGATGATATCCATTCTTTCTGGGGTGAGATGAAGTCTCAGTGTTTTTTTTTTTTTGTTTTTTTTGTGGCACCAGGGATCGAACTCACAACTTCACACCTGCCAGACAGGCGTGTAAGCCATTGAGTCAAACTCCCAGCCCAATCTCAGTGTTTTTTAATTTGCACTTCTTGAATGACCAGTGATGTTGGACATTTTTTCATGTAACTATTTGTCATCTGTATTTCCTCATCTGAGAAGTGTATATTCATTCCCATTTTTGGATTGTGTCTTTGAATTTTTTAAAATTCTTTATATGTTCTAAATAGAAGTCCTTTGTCTGATGGACAGTTGGTTAAAATTTTTTCTCAATCTGTGGGTTTTCTTTTCACTCTTTTGGTGATTTCTTTTGATGTGCAAAGCTTTCTTTAAATAAGATGAGATCCCAGTTGTTGATTCTTTGAAGTACTTCCCATGCAGTTTTTCCCATGCGGTTTTTGTTCATAAACTCTCTACCTACACCTACCGCTTCAAGGTGTTTACCTACTTTCTCTTCCAGTAGGTTCAATGTTTCTGTTTTAATATTTAGATCGTTGATCCATTTCAACTTTAGTTTAGTACATGGTGACAGACATGGGTCTATTTTTAGTCTTCGGCACATGGAAAGCCAGTTTCTCCGGCAGTATTTATTAAAGAGACCATCTTTCTTCCAGTGAACATGTTTGGCCCCATTGTCAAAGAAAAGGTGGGTGAGTGTGTTTGTGGTTGTGTCTGCATCTTCTAATCTGTTCCACTGATCCTTAGGTCTGTTTTTTTTGCCAGTACCATGGTGATTTTATCATGGTAGATTTGTAGTGTAATTTCAAGTCAGTGATTTTAATGCTTCCTCCCTTTCTTTGTTGTCCAGGATTACCTTTGCCATTCAAGGTCTCTTCATTTCCAAATGAATTTTAGGAAAGTTTTTCTGTAGATCTGTGAGGTATGCTAATGTGAGGTATGCTAATGGTATTTTGATTGGGACTGCACTAAATCTGTGTAACAATTTTGGGAGTATGGTCATTTTCAAAATGTTGGTTCTTCCCATATACAAGCAAGGAATATCTTTCCATTTTCTGATACTCCCTTTGTTTTGGTTACTTTTCTTTCATTGCTGAGACAAAATACCTGATGCTCAAAATTAAGGAAGGAAAGGTTTATTTAACTTACAGTTTGTGGAAGTTTCCATCCATAATCTGCTGAGTCCAAGGGAGGGTGGCTCATGGCAGAAGGCAACACTTCATGGCAGTGGAAAACAGCAAAAACAACAAGAGCAAAAAGGGGAGCAGCACAAAGAGAAGATTCTTTCTGTCCCTTGTATTGTATGTAGACCATCCACCCTAGGGTTGGTGTAGCACTCAGACCTATAATCCCAGCATTGGACCAGGAATCAAATCACAAATTTTAGAAACCTGACCCCATGACTGTATGAGGCTTTGGGGGGACATCCAGACACAAACCTTAACACTCTTCAATGTCTTCTTTCAGAGTACTCTAATTTTCAGTGTATTGATCTTTTACTTCCTTTGTTCGATTGATTCCTAAGTATTTCATCTTTTTTGGGTGCTATTGTGAAGGGTGTTGTTTCCCTAGTTTCTCTCTCAGTGAGTTTGTTGTTTGTGTACAGAAATAGTATTGATTTTTAAGTGTTGACTTTGTATCCAGCTATACTACTGAATTTGCTTATTAATTCTAGAAGTCTTTTGGTGAAGTTTTTGGGGTCTTCTATGTAGCATATCATGTCATCTATAATAATTATAATTTAACTTCTTTCTTTCTTATACTTGTTCCTTTTATTTCTCTCTCTTATCTAATTGCTCTGGCTAATGTTTCCAAAACTATATTGAATAGAAATGGTGATACTGAACATCCTTTTCTTGTTCCTGATTTTAGATTGAAAGCTTGCAGTTTTGTGCATTTTGTATGATGTTGGCTGTTGAATCCCATTTGTTCATAATCTTGATGATTTGCTGCAATCTGTTTCCTAGTATTTTATTGAAGATTTTTGCATCTATGTTCATTATGTAGATTGACCTGTAGTTTTCTTTTTTGGTTGCATCTTTTTCTGGTTTTGGTATCAGGGTAATATTTGCCCCCAGGACTGAGTTAGGGAGAGTTGCTTCCCTTTCAGTCACATTAGACATTGAGGAGTGTTGGCATTAAATCTAAATTTCTTGTAGAATTCAGCTGTGTAAACATCAGGACCTGAGCTTTTCTTTATTGGTAAGTTTTTAATTATATTTTCAATTTCATTAACTGATACTGGGATATTCAGAATTTTTATATCTTCTTGATTTGGCTTTTATAATTCAAATGTCTCTAAGAATCTGCCCATTTCTTTTGTGCTTTCCATACTATGCAAGTAAAGATTTCCAAAGTAAGAATTGATTGTCTTCTGAATTTCCACAGGATCTGTAGTGATTTCATTCTTTTCATTCTTTGTTGCAAGAATTTGAGGTTTTTCTTTCCTTTTTTGGAAAGGTTGGCTAAGGGATTATAAATTTTATTTATTCTTTCAAAGAACCAACTCTTTGATTCATTAATTCTTTGTATTGTTTTCTTAGTCTCAATTGTGTTAATTTCTGCTCTGATCTTTATAATTTCCTCCCTTGTGTGATCTTTGGGCTTGACTTGCTCTTCTTTTTTTAGAAGCTTGAGGTGTAGCATTTGGTTGTTTATTTGTGTCATTCTGTTTTTCTGATGTGAGAATTTACCACTACAACTTTCCTTCTTAGGACTGTTTTCTGTGTATCCCACAGATTTTGGTAAATCATAATTACATTTTTGTTTGAGTGTAGATATTGTTTAATTTCATCTGTGACCCACTGGTTGTTATTCAATTTTATGAGGCTTTTTGGTTTGTCTCTTTTGTCATTAATTGCCAATTTACATGCACTATGTTCTGATAATATGCATGGGATAATTTCGATTCCTTTGAATTTACTTAAGCATGTTTTATGGGCTAGTATATGGTGTATTTTAGAGAACATCTGTGCAGCTGAGAAGAATGTGTATTGTGAAGTTACTGGGTGGAGCACTCTATAAATGTCTGCTGTCCAGTCGTTCACAGGTTTTGTTCAGTTCTTTTATTTCTTTGTTGAGTTTTTGTCTAGTTGAGCTATCTCTTTGTGGCAGTGGGCTATTAAGGTCCCCTGTTACAATTGTATTATTGCTTATTTGATTTTTTTATGTCTTTAATATTTGTCTTATATAATTGGATGCTCCCATATTTGATGCATACATGTCTATAATTGTTATCTCTTCCTCTTGAATTTTTCCCCTGACAAGTATGTAGTGATCTTCTTTATTTCTTTTGATCATTCTTGGTTTGAAATTCACATTGTCTGCAAACAGAATAGCTAACTCTGTTGTTCTCTGGGTTCCTGTTCTATGGAGTACTGTTTTCCATCCTCTGACTTTCAGTCTATGAATTTCTTTTTGAGTTAAATGTGTTTCTTATATACAACATATTGTTGAGTCTTGTGTCTTAATCCATTCTACTAGTCTGTTTCTTTTGATTGGTGATTGAGGCCATTTGCATTGATGGTTATAGCTGATATGTATAGGCTTATCTTTGTCATGTTATTTTCCTGTTGGTTCACTACTTTTCCCCTCTGTTTAAGCGCTTGCCCTGTTTGGTGGTTTCTTTCTGTTGTTGTTCTTGGTATTGTGGTCATTTTTATGCCTGTATGAAATATCTTTTAGTAGTGCTCTTTGTAGTGTTGGTTTGGTGGTCATGAAATTCTTCAGTTGTTCTTTGGCATGAAAGTATCTTATTTCTCCATTAATTTTTAAAGATTGTTCTGGGTTTGAAGTTGTTTTCTTTTAGGACTTGAAATTCTTCACTCCAAGCTCTTTTGGACTTGGGGATTCATGTTGAGAAGTCTGCTGTAATTCTGATGGGCACTCCTTTATAGGTGTTCTGTTTTTGTCTAACAAATTTTAATATTCCATTCTTGTGCTGAATTTCTGGGATCTTGATTATTACAAGTCTGGGTGTAGATTTATTTTGGTTATGGCTAATTGAAGTTCTATATGCCTTAATTTTCTGTATGTCAGATACTTTTCCCATGTATGCAAAATTTTCTGCTATTACCTTTGCGAGTAGTTTTTTTAGAAATGTCATT
Organism: Dasyprocta punctata; assembly: GCA_004363535.1. NCBI lineage: Eukaryota > Metazoa > Chordata > Mammalia > Rodentia > Dasyproctidae > Dasyprocta > Dasyprocta punctata. The sequence continues at coordinate 81,050 of RJWM01004746.1, forward strand.
TGTGTTTTCCTGTACTTTTTCATTGATACCAATTAATCTTATATTTTTCTTTTCATCATCTTGCAACTTTTTTTTTTTTTTTTTTGCGGCACCGGGGATTGAACTCACAACCTCGCGCTGGCCAGGGCAGGCGCTTAAGGCACTGAGCCAAACTCCCGGCCCTGGTTTTTGTGAGGCAGGGTCGCACTATGTAGTTCAGGCCGGCCTTGCGCTCGTGTTGTAGCCCAAGCCAGCCTCGAACTCACAATGCTCCGCCTACCTCAGCCTCCCGAGTGCTGGGATTAAAGGTGTGCGCCACCACGCCCGGCTCATCTTGCAACTTTTGAATTATTATTTCCTGATTTTTTGTTATTTTCAAGAGATCTTTCCTCTCATTATTGCTAGCTGAGATCTTATTTTCAAGGGCTGAAAGTCTTTCTTCAGTCTCATTCAAATGATTTTGCCAGCTTTTAATGGAATTTTTAATTTCCTGGATATCTGTTTGAATCTGTTTCATGCATTCTGTTTCTTTCCTATATTGATCATCCATGGTTTCTATCCTTTTCCTACCATCATCTATTTTTTTTCTCTCTCTCTACTCTAGATTTGCTGAGCATTTCCTTTATAAATGTTGACATCTGTTTTTGTAACCTGAGAGATTCTGATCTGATTTCCTCTGCAGCCTCATGGATTTGTTTCTTTACTTTGTTTGCCATCATTTCAGAAATGTCAGGTATGTGTCTTTCAATTTATCCTATGTTTATGTCTTCTGGTAGACATCTCCTTATTCTGGGTGGGCTAGAAGTCTGAGATTACATTTTGCTTCTTCATCTTGTCATTTTCTATTTCAAAATTTTTTATTTTGTTTTCTGTGATGATCCTTGTGAGATTTTGTAGTAGATAGCTGTATCACTAGTATGAAGTCCTCTCTAGGAAAAGTTTGTTCTCCAAGAATGTCTTCTGTGTGTAGGAAATTCTTGGTTTGTGTCTGTCCCAAGATTTTACCTTCCCCATTATTTAAGAGTGGGATGTTGATATCTGTTTGGCTCAGTCCCCAGTTCTTGGGTACAGGGCTATGGTTAAGTTATTACCCCAGAGTTTCACAGTATTGTTACAGGAGGGAGAACAACTGATTACAACAGATATGGCACCCTAGCTAATGTAGTAAAATTAGCAATAACAATAGCATCAAGCATAATTTTGAAACTGACAGACTTGGTAACTATTGATTTTGTACTTTAGACCATAATAGCAAAGTCTGTAGTTATATAGTAGAGGTGATCATATATTAGTGGTTTGTATGCAAAGTGCTTCCCTGTGGTACAGTGGTTATGCCCTGTGGTGGGGAAATTTAGGGAGGATAGTATATAAAACAAGGATAACTAAGAAGGAGGTAGAAGCAAGGCTGGAGGACACAGGATGGTCACACAATGTTTGGGAAACTAGAGAAGGGGATAGAAAAGAATGAAGGAGTATTTGAGGGATTATCTGAGTTTGTTCTCTAGGTTTGGGGGATGAGATTAGTTTTTTGTGGCTTGAGTTCTCCCCAGCTACTTAGAAAAGAGAGGAAAAAGAAGAAAAAGGAAGGAAGAAAGAAAGAAAAAGGAAAGAGAAAAGAATAAAGGAAGAAGAAAAAGAAAGAAAAGAAAGAAAAAGAAAAAAGTTGATAAAAAAGGGCCGGTTACTGAGCCACTGGTCCTTCCTGTGCTGGTTGCTTGTCCCACAGTATAGAGGGAGGATCAGGTACCTGTCTTCCTTGGCGCCCACTGCTGAGTCCCTCTCATTTAGCATATTAAGAATGGCATTTCGTTGTCCACTGGCTTTCATAGTTAGGATGGAGAAGGTAGTTATCAATCTAATTGCCAGTCCCTTGAAAAGATTTGTCTTTTCTTTTTGACTGCTTTTATGATCAACTTTTATATTTGTTATTTTGGGGTTTGAATAAGTGTGCTTAGATATGAATTTTTCTTACTTTGGGAATTGGTTTTGATTGCAGAATCGGAGGGTAGGTGTCTTCCATTGATTCAAGAAAATTTTTGACTGTTGTTTCTTCCAATCTTGATTCTTCCTCATTCTGTTTCCTCCTTCTGGAGGTTGAATTAGACTGTTACTCCACCCTGTCACTCTACTCTTGATCTCTCACCTGCCTTTCAAGTTTTCCCTTGTGCTCTTGTGTGCTGTATTCTGCATTACTTTTTCAGATATATTTTGTAGTTCATGAGCTTATTTCTAGATGTACGTTTCCCACTAGAATCTTACTGGGTGACTTTCAAAATCTTTTTTGCTTGTTTATTTAAAAATAAAAAATATGTTTAATAGCATTACCTTCTGTATTATAGTAATTCAGTATCTGCAGTCTTTTCAACTGATTCTGTAGTTTGTGCTATCTCTTTCATGGAAACTTGCTTTATCATGATAAGTTTATTGATTTATTTAAAAAAGAAAAACAAAAAAGGGTAGAAATAACACAGAATTTCAAAAAAACAAACACAAAACAAACAGTAAGAAATCAACATCAGTTAATATATTACATATTGTTATATTAGAAGTAGTTGTTCAAGTTACAAGATCTAGGCATAAAAAATGATCAGACAATCAAACAATGACAGCACAAACTATTCTGTCTGATGAACCAACAGAGAACTAGTAGTATAGTTATGTATCTTGCATACTTATACATACATACAGTTATATGTGTATACCTGCATACATGCAATCTTTTCCTTTCTTCCATTTCTCCTTTCCCCTATCCCAGCTGTTCTTTAATTTTGAGCACTTTCTTTCCTTTTCATTATTGCAATATCTATTGTACATTTTGGATCTTATTACTCTTTCAGATTTTTAAAATTATTATTTATTTTTTACACTAGGGAGACAATACGATATTTACAAATGTGAGTTTGATTTATTTCACTTACATCATGTTAAGATTTTTGAAATCAAGCCTGAGCAACCTCAAAGTTGGTACCGTTAGCCTAGATCAAACACATCTGTGTGGCTTAGTATTGAGAAAAGTCAAAATGCCATTCTTTGGTTTTACCTAGGTTTCAGTCCAATGTATACAAGTCATTCTTTTGTGGCTATTTCATCTGCTTTATCATTTTTTTCTCAGCTTATAATGCCTTAAGAAAATATTTAGTATCTTAGAATAATGCACATACTATTTTTCTATTGGTGTGTTTTTTGATTTAATACTTTGATAAAGCGAGGATCATAACGGACTGTTTCCAATGTTAGTTTATAAATACATCATACTTAGAAATCTGCTGTCTGAATCTCACTGACTTATATGGAAGGGGAGGGTAAAGCAGGAGGTCTGGTCCTCCGCACCTTGCACCCTCATCAGTTCAGCAGCAAGCTCTGCCGTGTGCATCGCCAGCACATGACTTGAGTCTGCCAGCTCTCCTCCCATCTTCACTGCCCTCACTAGTCCAGGCCTTCTTCATTGCTTGCCTGAGCTCTTGGTGCTGTCTCTCCACTCTCCTCCTGTAACGTGTTCTAGACGAAGCACTAAGTACGTGCTCCAGCCTTGCCACTCATCCCTCTCTGAATGGACGTCAATCTTCCTACTCTTTACAAGTTGATCGAAGTGGATATTAAAAATTATGACTACATAGGCAAAGGAATAAGGAATTTTTCCAAAGGAGATACACACATGACCACTAAGCAAATGAAAAGATGCTTGGCATCACTAATCATTAGGGAACTACAAACCAAAACCACAATGAGATACCATTTCATTTCCATTAGGATGGCTTCTATAAAACATAACCATCAAAGTAGAATACAACAATGTTGCTGATAGTGCAGAAGGATTGGAATTCTTGTGCCTTCTTTGCTGATGGGAATGTGGAATTTTGTGCCATGGTGGAAAATGATAGGGAAATTTCTTTAAAAATTAAACATAGAGTTACCCTATGAACCAGTAATTCCACTGCAGAATATATAGCCCAAAGAGTTTCAAGGAGGTATTTGAATAAATATTCGCATGTGTATATTCACGTCAACATTATTCACAATACCCAAGAAGTGGAGGGAACTCTAGCGTCCCTCCATAGATGAATGAATAAACAAAATGTGATATAGACTTATAAGGGGGAAATACTCAACCTTGAGAGAAACTCTGACAATGCTACAGCATTTGTGCAGCTTTAAGACACTGCAAAGTGAAAAGAGCTAGAAAACTACTACGTGAGCCCACTCAGATGTAATACTTGGAGGAGTCAAATCCTCCGCAGGCAGGAGGCGAAGTGGTAGTGGCTGGGGGATTGGAGGGGTGTGAGCATCTGGAACTGGGAGCATGGAGCTTCAGTTTGGGATGATGATAAGATTCCAGAGAGGGACGTGGTGATGTCTGTACAAGACTGTGAATGTCCTTAAGCCACAAATGGTTCACTTCAAATGGTCGAAAGGGGTAGAATTTACATTACGTGTTTTTTACCACAGTAAGAACAGTATGAAACAATTGTGGATATTTGTTACATTTCCATACAAAACAAATCTTTTCAAGACAGGGAGTAGCGCTTTTTAGAATTTTTATTTGTTGTGCAAAAATAGACATAACATAAACTTGTAATTTCAGCCACTTGGAAGAGCACAGCTCGGTGGCGTTACTCATATTCACATTGTCGTGCAACCATCACTGGCTGTCATTGGAAGGACTTCTTCAGCATCCCAGACAGAAACCCTGGTACCCAGTAAATAAAAACTTTTCTTGCTTTCTTCCCCCAATTCTTGGGTAACCTCTGTTTTACTTTCTTTCTCTATGAATTTGTCTATTTTAGTGACCCCCCTATAAATGGAGTCACAAATTATTTTCCTTTTATGACTGGCTTATTTCACATGGTATAGTGGTCTCAAATTCCACCCTCGTTGGGGCAGAGTTATTTTCCTTTTGATGGCTGAATAACATTCCATTGTATGTATGTTTCCTGTTTTGTATGAGCATCAATTTTTCTGCGATGGATATTTAAATTGCTTCTATTTTTCCCTATCGTGAGTAATGCTGCCATGAACATGTGTTTATGTGTTTATAGACACCTATTGGTGTCTTTGAAAGGGCCATTCTGAGTCCCAGCAGATATTTGTACAGATATGGCTAACCATATGTTGGTAAGCAGATGAGTAAGTAAAGGCTGTGCTGGAAATATTAAGATCTGGCTTTGAGCTCCATTACTAATTAACTTTCCATTTTTTGGACCTTTGTCTGCACATCTGAAAGACTGGGTCAGCTCACCATGCTTTACTGGGTTTAAGGGGCTGATGAAGTTTCAAACGAGCTAGGATGTGTGAAATCCCTTTGTAAACTAGAAAACTATGCAAATGCAAGGTTTAAAAGAGTACCTTTTAATATGGGAACACAGCATTATTTGTTCTGAAACTTTTTCCTGTGAATACTTCAGAAATACTGCTTACACGTAGGAGGCAGAATCTTACATTTCTTTTTTGATTTCTTCAATTTAAAACCAGGTTGCTATCAACCTCGATGCAAATATTGGGATATTGCATCTCCTTCTTCACTTGGTTTTTAGCTTCACACAAATGGGCACACTGCTCTTGTAAAAATGTGGTTATCACAATATATTGCCAGTGATCTAGAAGCAAGGGCCTTTTCCCTAAGTGAATCATTATCTAGGTCAGATAATTGGAGTCTTTTTTCCTTAAGAGTAACAAATCTGAGTATGAGCCCAAGCTCTTAAATGGTGTTCAACAACTTAATTCAGAAGCAGGCTGTGCATGTGAGGATGAGTGTTCTTTCACCTCTCCAATAGCTGTGCACAAAGCCAGACACATTGGATAGTAACACGTCCCCACCCCCTTTATTTGAAATGTAATAGGTAAGCTTACAGGGGTGTGACTTTTGGAGAAAGGCTTATGAAGTCCGTTAACAACCACAATTTTGGGGGTCAGTTCTCAGAAATGTTATTTTGTGACTAATGATAGAAGTATTATGGTGATGAGAGGTTATTTTTCTTCCTCTCATTGTGTGCTGTGTGGTTCAGGGCTCTGATCTTGTCTGGACAGCTGGTCCACCACAGTATTTCCCCGCTGGCTTCAGGGCCACCGCATATTGTGGTATCACTGACACTGGTGGTTGGTATTTTTGTAAATTCTTGGTTGATTAAATTCAGCATTTGATGACTTGGGCTTTCTGTGTTGTCCTGTGCGTGTGCCAAAGCTCTCTTCCTCGCTGGGAAAGGTTAGACAAACACAGCATCACTGTAACAATGGCCACTTGGGATTGAGTGGCTCGAGGTCAGGGGCGAGGAAATCCTGAGCTGCTGATAGTGATGTCAAAGTGAAGACCCTTGATCATTTTTCATCTGGAAACAGCTATTTAAGATCATTTTTCCTGCTGCCTGCCCCAAATAGGACTTCATACGTATCCCTACATGTGATACCTCTCTGAATGCAAAAAGAGCAGTATGTTTTATTCTCAATGTCCTTTTGAATGATTCAGGGAGAAAAACAGTTTTGTCCTGGTGTCTTTTACCTAAAAATAAGAGGCACCAATGTAGAGATTATGAGATCTTCATATCAAAAGCAATTAGAATTGTACAAACTTTTGTGTGGGTAGCACAAAAAGTCATCTGCATATTTCACCATCTTAGCTTTGGGACAAGTGATTTAGTCTCAGCCAAGGTAATGACAAGTTGCAAGTTGTCCAATGCTAAATTTGTGATAATAGAGCAACAGGTTGCCTGTCAATTATGGGTAATAAAACCTTCGCTGTCACCACCTGCAGACCTTCAACAGCGCCTCCTCGTTTCCTGACAATTTTGCTCATCTGCTCTAAAAATTTGAACATATTCTACATTCTGTCTTCCAACTTTTTTTAAAAAATGCTTTGCTAAGAATATTTTGGCAATCAGATGCTCTCTAAAAGACAACAAAAATATCCAAGCGTTTGCGGGCTCACCTTCTGTTCTCTGCTGTGCTATGGAGACGGATGCTCTGCTGCTGCCAAGGCTGACTTTCCTGGGGATGGGCTCTGCCTGCCCCGGCCTTGACCTCCAGACGCCTGCCTTTCTGTTGCGTCTCTCTGACAGCCGTGGCTCCCTCCACCGTGACATTATTTCCAAGCACTCTTCTCCAAGGTATGTTTTGTTACCTGTCAGTGTTCTGGGACAAGGGGTCCTAGTTAAATAAATTTGGGAAATAGATACTGAGTTAAGCAAATTCTTTTTGCTGCAGAATTCCTGCTCGTATTGTGATAGCAGCATAGAACACCCAGCAGTGAGCTCAGAGCCACTGGTCCTTTTCTAAACATGTTGGCCCCAGAAAAACCCTTCGGTGGGCACAGCTCAAACGTATCTTGCAGAGCTGGTTTTCCACAACCCAAAAGATGAACTAGGGAAAATAGCAGAACAGCACTGGGACAGTTGTAGTGATGTGTGCCCAAGCTGCAGTTGCTTTGCTATTAAATAAATGCCAGGCCTCACACAACTATGTGAACGCAATAGCTTTTTTTTTTTTTTAAATCAATCATGTTTGTGATGGGGGTATAGCCCTGCGGTAGTGTACGCTTAGTGTATGCAAGGCCTTGGGCTCCATTCCTAGCAGCCTTCCCCCCAAAATACTCCAACAAACCTGATCCAAAACCAGGAAAATGAAACATAATTGTTCTTAAGGTAACAGAAACTCAGTTTTAAGGCAGCCCGTGATGGATACCCTGGAGATTCAGCATGAAATCTGAATTTTCCCTCTTCCTTCCCCTCCCATACAGCTTTACTGACACTCAGCTTGGGGGCTGCACTGTACACAGCTCTGCAAACACATGCCTCACCAGAAGCAGGCTCTTAGGGCTTCCTGGCTCTCAGTTCTGAGCAGCGGCAGTGGCAGCGAAGCCTTCCTGCCTTTCAACACCATCCCACCGCCCGGGGCTGCGGAGCGCTGGGTTCAGACCTTGTGGTGTCTTCTCGTGCCGTGCTGCTGGATTCCTGCTGTCCTGTAGAGATGGGGGCAGAAGAGGCTCAGATATTAGGTAGAGGTCCTGGGAGAGGCAGCGTCCCTGACACAAATGCTGGACTGTGGTTGTGCCCTCAACAGCTCCCACGTCTGAGAAGCAAAGTTTTGAGGCTTTTGCACCTAAGTTGGCCCCCCACACCAAAGAAGCGCCTTCAACTAGAGCATGTGCACAAAAGAGACTGGACCAAAAGTAACCTTTGCTTCATTTTCATAGTAACAACATGCACCTCTAGGTGAAGACTCAAAACGCGAACGAGACCTGCCTAGGATGCACCGGGAGCCCCTGTGCAGGCCCCGACCTGGAAGTGCTCCAGAGAGGGCGGGATGAGGGCTGCACCCTGGCTGAGGGAGGGGCAGAAGAGAGGGACTCGGCCTGGTCGGTCCTTTCTAACCCTGTCCCGCAGCCTCTTGTGCTTAGGTAGAAGAATAAAGCTTTCATTCCTGCATTTGAGGGTCTCCCACTAATTCTTATAGTGGCGGTCACAAGGTCACACAGAGGTCTCTAACACTGGGTAGAAACTAGTCTTGCATGCCTTGAGAGGCTGAGGCAGGAAGATCGCAAGTTTGAGTCCCACCTAGGCAATTTAGTTATTTATTTATCCCATCTATCTGTTCTATCTATCTGTCTCTCTATCTATCATCTCTCTTTCTACCTGTCTCACTGTCTGCCAGGCCCAGGTTTAGTCACTCCATCCTGCCCCCTGTAGATTTCTTCTTTAATAAGAATTCCATCTATAATAAATTACTTTAAAAAAAATTGATTTGTGAAGAAAAAAACCAGATCACCTATGTGAAAAACACAGAAAAGCAAAAATATGAAAAAAGCTTCTGTGCAAGCCACGTCTTCTAAAAAATAAGAGGTGACTGTTACTTTATACTTTTGTATCCTTACATTGTTTTTCCAAGTTAGCCTGTGCAAGAGCTATTCTTACTATAGCTACAGAATGATCAGCTGCCTTACTAAGAAATTCGAGAGACCAGAACCAGCCTTTCCAATGACATAATGCCCTGGAATTCCTGCCAGGTAGTGGATTTTAGCACAGGCCAAATTCGTAAGATTGGGGCCAGTGAATTTAAAAATATTTCCCTTAGTGTTTCTTCTAATAGTAGTCCCAGCTGAGAAAAATTATGCTTTGCTCAAATGAAGGAATTTTCCTAATCTTTGCGGTGAGGTGGTGTTTGGAGAGAATATTTTGCAAATGACACTGAATCGATTGAGCGCAGATCGCAAATCCCTTTCAAGGTCTTCAGTATTTGCCATTGTTGTTTGTATCAGAAGAGCGAAACTGCAGGCCTGGCCCAAGTGACCCGCAGTGGGTGACCCAGCAGTGGTGACTGCTGGCACTGGGTCACTGGCAGTGGCCGTGGGCCCAGCCTGCTTTTAACATCGTCCTGGAGTTGTGCTTTGGTGCAAAGATCTTGAATAATTTAAATATCTTCCCTAGAAAAACTCTTTCAGCTACATCTTTATTTTTGTTTTCAGGGTGACTATGCCAACGTATGCTTACAATGAATTCTTAAATTCGGGGTTGGTTGAGGGATTGCAATTTCTTTAGAGCCTGCAGTGAATTATCATTTCAACTGTGTGCCTTTTTAATAAAAGCATTTTACATTGTACTGAAAAGATTACATTCTTTTGGCTTTAGGAAAATATTTCCTGCTCAGTTGAAGCCATTAAAGTCTGTTAGCATTTCACATCTGGAAGCCGGTGCGGAGCCTGCCTTCCATCACTGCGAACCAGCCTGGCGCTACGCTGGGCCTCAGGGGCCTACGGAAAACACCCCGGACTTGTTTACTTACCGAGGCGGCCTGGAGGTTTGGGAGTGGTGACTGTGGGGGGCTCTGTGGGGTACAGAGGGGCTTCTTGCCTCCCACCCGTGCGTGCATGCGTGTGTGTTTCTGAGACGGAGACCGAGTTGCCCTGTCTTCTACCCGGGTTAGGGAGGGAGGGGACTTCCTTCCCACTGGACCTCAGATGTCCCCTCCCCTCTTCTGCCTGAAGCATCTCCTGTTTCCCCTCCCACCCACTTTTGCAGAAAGCTAACCAACCCCAGCGCGTTCTGTGTGGGAGGGAAGGGAGTGAGGTTCCTGGCGGGGAAGCTTTCTGCAGAGAGAAGAGAACAAACCCAACAAAAAATGACTGGGGAGTCATGGGCTTCAGGTTGAGGGGCTCCCTGGGGCTCTGCTGACTTCTCTAGGCTGCTTTGTTTCCCCGGGGTGGCTGCGTGGGAGTCTGCACCCTGTTCTGAGTGCTTTAAAGGGAGCCCAGTGTGGGTGCCACATTGCTCTGTGCATATTAAGGTCCTCCTCTCTTTGCTGTGATCCCGGGAGAGTTTCATATGTAATGTAATGGCCTCTTCCCCCGGGGGGCCAGCATGCAGCCCTCCCTCAGGACAGCCTGGCTGGAACATGTCTGCTCATTGCAGCAACTTTAGACCCTGAGAAGACACCTAGTCACCTGCCTCTGCCTCCCCTTGGGACAGCTGATGTCTTGAGGACATTGTTTACAGAGTTCTCCGAGGGAGTCTGATGGCCTTGGCAGCATAACCTGCAGGGGAAATGATTTCATGGTGTGTAAGGAGTAAAACGTATTCGTTGTGTTTCTCCTGACCACACACAAGCAGAGAGATTCCAGGCAACTCTTGGCAGCCTGGGGAAACCAGGCAGGAGCCAGGCTTCTGGCCTGGTGGATTTAGGAGGGGTGATCTCTCCTGATGACCACACAGTCCTCCCACTCCTGCTGACCGGAGGGACCTGCTCAAGGGGCTAAGGTCAGCTTCTCTGTGCAGTTGGTGATAACGCTCTTCTGTCGGCCCTGAAGCTCGGTGGACTGGGCTGAGGGTCCAGATCGGACTAAGATCTCCTTCAAGGCCCAGGGCCAGCAGCAGAGGAAGAATCAAGGTCGAAGCTCTGCTTCCTGTTGAAGTTGGTGATACTTGGAACCTTTGGAGAGCAGTAGCTATAGCAACTGGTTCAGATGGCCTGAGGGGACCCGGGGTTGAGTTGGCCCACTTTTTGATTTTCCAATCTATTGAGAGTGTCACCCACTCTTCTTACCTATCTTTGAGAAGTCACTCGAACAACTTGATGAAATGAACAGCAGTGCCTTGGGAAGGCATGACTGAGCAACCACCTGAAATTCCTAAGGACTTTGGATGGGAAAGGCAAAGAGAGGGGTCTTCCTGCAGGGCTGGGTGAGACCAGAAGCTGTGTTGAGCTCAGCAGCTCTCCTTGTGTCCGGGTCAGGGGCTGACAATGATGAAAAACAAAGTTGGGTGTGAGCTGGGGTGTTGAGGAAAGAAGAGGTGGCCAACAGCATTCATCTCCAGCTAGGCTGAGCTGTGACCTGGACATCGGACTCAGTGATCCTTGGAATCCTAGTCTCTTCCCTTTGGGGGTCCAGGAAGGCTTCCCAGGGTGCTGGCTGCATCTGTGGTGAACCTGGAGGCCGGAGAAGCAGGAGGAGCCTGGCAGGATTGTTCAGCACCCAGTGGGGACTGGAGAGGAGGAGATGGGAGTGAGATGGTGGAGGCAATGGTGTTAGTCAGGTCCTGACATGATCTGAAGGTTTGATACAGATCCTGCAATGAGATCTGGGTTCATGCCTCGTGCTGCCACCTGCTCGTGAGGTCTCAGTTTTCTCCTTGTCAATTGGAGGGGAGCAGGAGTCTGTGAAACAAGGGCAGGGTGCTCAGCAGCTTGGTGGCCTCTGGATCCCGAAGCATGTTGGTGGCTTCTGTTCTTCTGTTTGGAGTGGGTGGAAAGGAGGGGGGAGGCTGAGACCCCAAACTGAGTGAGGGATGGATGTCACGGTGAGGAGTGATACAGCCTGGCTTTGGTCTCTGAAATAGTTTTGAAGCGGTCCCCGAGCAAGAAACCAGATGGCTGCCTTGGATTCTTCTGGCTCCCGAGTTGCACAACAAAAGGCCCAGTGAGGAGTCGGGAAGGTTCGCAGGTTCAGCCCAGGGCCCCGCAGATCTGATTGGTGCTGGGGTTTCCTGGTTCAGCGAGGTGCAAAGCAGACTGGGCTTCCCTGGATGTGTTCATGTATGGAGAGGACACAGGCACACACGCGAGCCACACGCACACACACACACAGAACATGAATGCATGCCTTCTGGAGAATATCTTGGCCACAGGAAGGCTCCGTCTCCTCTGTAGAGAGAGGTCCCAAAGCTCATCGTTGAAGCACTCATCACCATGAAGTGGACTGTGGATTCTCTGTCTCTTTATTGAAACATCTGTAATGTGTGTGTGTGTGAATTTCACATTCAAATTCTTAAAAAAAATTGAATAGAGGAACAACGTTTGCAGTTGTCCTTTAGTATCCATGAGGAACCAGTTCCACGGCCCAACCTCCCCAAATCTGTGTGCGCCCAAGTGCCTTAAATAAATGGAGCATTTGCTTATGACCTAGGCACAACCCAGGGCATTAACCTTCAGGTGATTTATAATAACTAGCATGATGTAAACGCTATGCAAGTACTTGTTACCTGGCATTGGTTAGAGACTAATGAGGAAAAAAGCCCGCTCTTGTTCAGGACAGATGTGATTTTCTCCCGGAGTTTCCTGCCTGTGGTTGGTTGAATGCATGGATGCAGAACCTACAGGTTCAGCGGCTGTTTCCACAGCATGATTTACCCCCACCCCACGTGTCCAGGACATTGCCACCATGGAAAGTGAGGGCTCAGGGCTTAGGCTCACACAGGACCATGTCCTGGACACTGTGGCTCTGACCATCCTCCATTCTCTGTGAGCTTTCCCTCTGGTAACTAATCAGCTGCAGTGAAATTCATTCTGGGCAGAAATTCATTCTGACACTTTTGCTGCTGACAGCTCTCTCTCTCCGGCAAACTGGCCGCAGGATGAAGGGGCATCTGAGAGAAGGGTGCAAAGCTGTGGTTTCCCAAGGCACTGAGAGTGGGTGTTCTCATCCAGGTTGATCTTTTGGGGAGAAGAGGAGGAGGAGGAGGAGAAAGAAGAGGAGGAGAGACAGAAGGAGCAGGAGGGGAAAGAGGAGGATGAGGGGAAGTCAGAGATAAGGGAAAGGAAGAATAACAGAGGATTGGGAGGAGAAGAAGTATCAGATGAGAGAAAAGAGGGGCAGGCAGCTGCCATGATAGCTTTCTTCCTTTACAGAAGCCAGAGGCGGGCTCTGCATGTAGCCCGAACCGGGCAGCATCGCTGGGCACTGCAGAGGGGGTACCTGCTTGGCGCTGCCGAGCTGAATTGGATATTATCAGTCTCTATGATTATTCTAGGATAACATTTCTCCCTAAAAGTACAGCAATTGGAAAGAGACAGTGGGCAGCAGTCTAAGAATAACTTGCTTAATTTCTTTGCAGATGAGTACGTTCAGTAGTTTATCTGTGTTCAGATGTGTGGTTTCCTCATTCATTCAAGCTGTTGCCCACACTTAGTCCGTGACAAGAGGCGCCCAGGGAGGGGCAGAATTGGCAGAATCTTAGGAACCTGCACCATGATGTAAGCCAGCCAGATAGGGAGAACCCGATCTGGATTTTGATGGTTGCCACGAGTCTGATCCGCTGTTTTCAGCTTCCGAGGCACCAGCCCACTGAGCTGGCTGCTTGCTGAACCCTGTTGAGAAGTGATTTGGTAGTTTGGGTGAGTGAAAACCAAGTTTCCCAAACAGTCTATGATGGAATAGAGAAATGCCACGTGATCATTTTATGTTTTGATTTTTTGTTATCCGCATTTATTGAGCTTAGAGAAAGGCTAATGGTGCGCTACAGTGCATGCCGAAAACCTGCTGTCCAAATTCAGTGATCGCCGACTCTGCTGCGCGTTCATGCAGCCCCTTGGCGCCCCTGCCTTGGAGTCGTTCTCCTTATTAGTCCTCGTCTGCAGCACCTAACGCTCGCATTACCTGGGGAGAGTTGGTCCAGGCGCGCGACGTCTGATTCACTTTTCTCCTCCCTCCCTCCGTCTCCCTGCATCTCCAGAGCCCTTCCCATTCGAGAAGGATCCACCTCCCTCCATCCTGTCACCTATCTGTTATTTTGCTCTTTAGTTAGAGTTTGGGTTTCTCACACATGAGAAGCCATGTTAAAAGCAAATATTCTATTTTTTTTTAAATCTTCACACAAAAAATGTGATTTTTTCTTTTAGCGAAAGCGTGAAACTAATGCCAACCTGTGCCTTTTCCTTGGAGCAGGTGCTTACCCCGTGGACGCTCCGGAAGGGGATTTGGAGGGCCAGCAAGAGGCGGCGCGGGCTCTGGCTTTCTACGCTTCGCTTGCGAACGGGACTCGGCCCTCAGCAGAGACCTTCTGCCTGCCCACGGGGGAGCAGGTGGGTGTGACAGCCTCGTCAAGTCTAACTTAGAGTAGACTATCACAGAGGAGTGCTCTAGATTTAGAACACAGTACGACACAACTCTGCTGGAGCGAATGAATAATTCCACCCTGACGAGCAGGAGGCGTCCTGCGTTGGGACCCCGGAACCCTCAGTCTGAGTCTGGTTGTGCCAAGCAGTGAGCCCGTGGGAATCCTGTGTCTACTACTTGCTTGCAGTGTGACCTTGAACGAGTGTCTTCCCCTCTCTGGTCTCGGGATTCTCATCTCTACCACTGGGACAGTCCTACTACTTACCTCATGGAGCTTCTGTGAGGGTCGAATAGGATGCTGTGCGCAACACCTGCCCGGGCCTCAGTTTCTGCATTTGTGAAATGAGAGCATCGTTTCCTCTTTGGTCTTGCAGGCTCGATTGAGTTTGAAGGTGTTGTGATCCGGAATCAGGTTCTGTGGATTCTGATTTTTGGCGCTGTCTCGGGCATCGTGGGTAGGGACCGGAAAGGAGCAGACAGAAATGCAAAGTGTTCTACCTGTTGGGCTGGTGGGACTGTGGGTAGAATTTTAAAATGGTGCTATTGCTAGGACTTCCTCCCTCCCCACAGTCAGTAGTAACAAGAGGCTGGAACTCTTGGGCCGTCCCCGCCTGGGTCACCTTGCTTTCAGCTTTGAGGCCAATCTGCTGAAAGAGACAGAGATTCCTTGTGTGAGTCGTGTGAGGTTTCTCCCCGGGCAGCGTGGGTCGGGGAGGGCAGGGATCTGTTCCGGTGCAGGGAAGCTGCAGAGGTAATGACAACAGCGCTGTGCGCGGCTGTGAGCTGCGGCTTCCCAGCCGGGAAGGGTCCGCTCGCCTTGCAGACCCAGGCTGAGGGCTGGACGGGGAGGATGCGGTCCTCGCACGCTTCCGGCGCCCCCTAGTGGCGCAGCTCCAGAATTGCGCAAGCGCCGCGTCAACACCGGGGCTTCGTTTTAGGGAGCGGAGCGGGGGTTCAGTCTGCCCCAGTTGGATGGAGGAAGGCGCTCAAGTCAGTACGAAGGACAGTGAAACACAAGAGTTCGTCCAGAAGTTCTTTAAGACGTAGTTTCAATCATCTCCTTTTATTGCACGCATTTCTATGGGTCCATTTTGTTTTTGACTGAGTATCTGTTACCTTTTGCCATGCTAGATAAGTGCTGTATCCGTAAGCTACATTCCCAGCCTGCGTGTGTATTTATGGACTCCTTTAAAAAAAAAACCCCAGGAGTATGCTCAGTGAGCGGATAAAATTATTGTCATTAACAAAAACATAAAAGAAGACAGTTACTGAATTAAGTTGTTTTGATTTGCTAGAAATGCTGACACAACTGGCTTCTCCTCCTTCTAAAGAAAATAATTTCATAAAAAAATCACTGTTTTCCCTACCATTTTGGGGGTTCCCTATGAGACAGGAGCGATTTCCTGCCACTTAATCGAGTGCCTCTGAGATAGACCTTCTAGCTTTCAGCAGGTTTCGCTTTTCTTTTTGTAGCCAGAGTTTTTTCAAAATAGAAAGGTGAAGAGGTTTGAGGATATGTGCTACATTACGCTGGTGCTGTCTTTTCTTTTCTTATTTATTTATTTATTTATTTATTTATTTTTTTGTGGCACTGGGGATCGAACTCACAACCTCACGCCTACTAGGCAGGCGCTTAAGCCGCTGAGCCAAGCCCCCAGCCTCATGCTGTATCTTCTTAATGAACTCTTTTTGTTCCAGTCTTGTGATCATCCTGCCACGTTTCAGGCACAATAACACTTACTGATATTTCTGGTCGTTAAACAGTACACATTCGTTGTGTGATGCTTTGGAGCCAGGACTAAGGATAGAGAAAATGCCACCATCTCTGGTTGACTACTGTAAACACTTGCATGTGTTTCCTTTCGAGTTTTTTTGTTGCACATGCTTTTTCAAGGGAAGCTCTCTGAATGCAACGCTGTCTGTAATAAGCATCTTCCTGGGTTGGCTGAATGCTTTGTGAACATTGTCTAGTGACCATGTAGAGTGACCATCCCTTGGATAACCTCTGGAGGACTCTTTGTGAAAGTGACCTCTGGAAGGGGACGAGGCACCGAGACGTTTATGGATCCCAGCATTTGTTAGGAAATACTTCGCTGAAACTGTAGAGGCTGCTGTAAACTTTTACAAGCAACCTGCCTGCCTAGCTCAACCAGCACATTCTTTTCTAATTTCCCATCCTCTCCTCGGTTTTCAAAACAGACTCAGTAATGCAATGCGTTGACCTTCTGCTTTAGAGGGTGGGGTCAGAGGGTTTGATGGCCACAAAGAAGGCTTTGGATGAGGGGGCTTGAAAGATGGGACAGTTCCAGTGTTAGGGACCTCTGTTGCTCTCTTGTCGAAGTAAATAGGTGGCCTGAATTCAGTTTTTTTACCTTGGGATAAAGGCATGGGGCTGAGCCTAGAGGGTCCAGAGCTACTGTGTGTTTCTTGAAAATGGTTGCAGAGACAGGAGCTAGGGCAGCAGGCAGCCTAGTGGCACCCTGGATGGCCAGCAGCTCTTGGGAAGGACAGCTAAGACCGCCTTGACAGGTACAGGTCAAAGGTGTGTGTGTGGCCCCCTGCTGTTGTAGACTGAGGCCCGAGTAGGATTAGAATGGAGACGCCTGCTGCAGTGGGAAGTCTGCAGGACGGAGTGGGCTCTAGCGCATTTGCCAGCAGACTAGGTGTTTAATGAGCTTGTGTAGAGGGGCAGGTGACCATGGGAAGAGGTTTACTGGGCGGATGACCTTTGCCAAATTGCTCCTGTGGTTAGCTCAGAGTGGGTAGGGTCTCTGATTTCATGTTGCCTACGCCTTATTAAACTAACTTCTGTGAGTGTTCTTTCAGTGAATTCTGTGCTAGTTAATCGTTCAATGATTTCCTATGCCCTTGGTATGATGAAAGAC